>ONZH01021339.1:0-34440 GCA_900303285.1 Rhinella marina | reverse complement strand
GGGTGTTACTGTAAACTGCAGAATCAGAGTAATAGATACTGATTTTAGTATGTATGTTAACCCATTCTGTGTTATAGGAAAAAAATGATTGAAATGGAAAATCTGCAAAAAATTTGAAATTTTGAAATTTCTTCTCCATTTTCTTTTAATTCTTGTGGAGCACCTAAGGGTTTAACAAAGTTTGTAAAATCAGTTATGAATAACTTGAGGGGTGTAGTTTCTAAAATGGAGTAATTTTTGGTGGTATCTAATATGTAAGGCCCACAAAACTTCATAACTGAACTAGTCCTTAAAAAAGTGGGTTTTAGAAATTTTCTTAAAAAAATGTAAGAATTGTTTCTAAAATTCTAAGACTTCTAATGTCCTAAAAAATAAAATGACATTTTCAAAATAATGCCAACATAACGTAGACATATGGGAAATATAAAGTAATAACTATTTGTGAGCTATTACTATCTGCCTTAAAAGCAGAGAAATTCAAATTTGGAAATTTACAAATTTTTCCAAATTTTCTGTAAATTTGGGAATTTTTTATAAATAAAGGTGAAACATAACATAACTCAAATTTCCCACTAACATGAAGTACAATGTGTCACAAGAAAACAATCTCAGAATGGCTTGGATAAGTAAAAGTGTTCCAAAGTTATTACCACATAAAGTGACACGTCAGATTTGCAAAAATCAGTCTGGTCATGAAGATGCAAAATGGCCCGGTTATTAAGGGGTTAACATAGGCAGTGAAAATTATATATGAGCTTTTCATGGCTGCCCTGGCCAGTAGTAGTAGGGGACGGGGTATATCAGCATAGTGTGATTGGTAAAATAAATACAACAAACTGCGGTGGTGTATAACAATGTCCGCTAATGTAACGTGTAACGGGAGGCAGAGGCAGTGTAAAAAATTATATATATTTTTTTTATTTTTTTATTTATTTTTTTAAATATATATATAACACATATATATTTATATATTTTTTTTTTTTTTGGGGGGGGGGACTAAAGGCTGAGGCTCCAAAACAAACTTAACAATACTAAATAGAACTATTAGTAACGTTAACTAAAAACAGTTACTCTCCTACTAAGCGTAGAAAACGGAGGCAGAGATAGACAACAGTGTTTGGTTTTGAAAAAGGTTTTGGAGACTTCGGGTTCGCACAGCCCATGACATGACACAAGACGTTTGGCAGTAAAATTATGGGCCGGCTGACAGCAACAGTGGGAAGACACTTAGACTATTCTGCCCTGCAAGGCCTGATCTAATCACCACCAGCATCAGCAAGAGGTATTTTTTTGAACACTGCCGGTGACAGTTTTGTCTTTTTGGGTGTCACCACCCCCCCAACGGCGCTAAAAACCCTCTCTGACATGACACTTGAGGCTGAGCAGGAAAGAATCCCTAGTGCATAGTGGGACAGTTCCGGCCACTGTTGTAATCTGCCTGCCCAGAAGTCCAGGGGGTCTGAGAAGAGGCTTTGCGAGCCAGACTGCAGGTACGCCTGAACCTGCTCATTGAGGTGGGTGATCTGTGCCTGCTCACTTGGCTGGAGCTGTTGGGAGCCTGCAGAGAAAAATTCCTGCATCATACTAATTAGGCTTAACTGGCTGCTGCTGGTTGTGGTAGAAGGTGGATGACTCGGCCGGACCACCTTCTCAGACAAGCTGGCAGCATGCTGGGGTTGGCTGAAACCTGTGGCCAGGTTACTACATAGCTTCTCCCACAATGATACTAATTTCTCTTCCCTTTCCTGGGGAGGAAAACAATCCCCCATGTTGGATTGATACCGCGGGTCCAGGAGCATCGCCAGCCAGTATTCGTCAGTCTGCCTTATGTTTAGGATACGCCTGTCAGTGCGTAAGCATGTGAGCATACAACTCGCCATCCTGCCCAGTGTGCCTGAGAGGCCACTTCTTTCCATCTCAGCCTCTCTCTGAGAAACTGCTGTGTCCTTGAAAGTCTCATCATCCTCATCCTCCAGCTGTGTCTCCTCCTCCTCCTCCTCCTGGTCATCATCATCCTCATTAAAATCCTCCTCCTCCCCCCCTCCTCTAACTGAAGCTCCTCATCCTCCTCCTGCACCGCAAGGGAACTTTGGCGTTGGGGCTCCCCTACAGTGACAGCATGGCAGGCAGACAAATGGCCAGGATTTCCTTCCCCCATTGCCCCCTGCTGCATGAGCGTGAGTGTCTTTTCCAGCACAAATATTATTGAAATTATGTCGTTCACACCGCAGCTGTCCCGGCTGACCAATTTTGTGGCTTCTTCTAAGGGCCTTAGAACAGTGCAGGCATCTCGGACCAGCCTCCACTGCCGGAAATCAAAGCCGCACCTGCTCCCTATGGTGGAAGATTCTGGCTGCTGCTGGACAAAATCACCCACTGCTCTATGCTGCTCAAGGAGCCGCTGCAACATATGAAGAGTGGAATTCCACCGGGTCGGCACGTCACCTATTAAGCGGTGTGGTGGAAGACCATTTTGACGCTGAAGTTCCACCAGAGTGTGGCGAGATACATATGAATGGCTGAAATTACTGCAAAGCTCCTGCGACTTTGCCAGCACTGTGCGCAGGCCAGTGAATGTTTTTAGAAATCTCTGCACCACTAGATTTATGACATGTGCCATACAGGGAGCATGCGTGAATTGACCCAGGTTCAGCCCTGCACTATATTTGTCCCATTGTCACTCACTACCTTGCCCACTTCCAGCTGCCGTGGAGTCAGCAAGCGCGCTATTTGCTGCTTCATGTAATGCAGCAAGCGCTGGCCTATGTGGCTGCTACTGCCAAGACAAACTAAGTCTAACACTGCATGGCAGCGTTTCACCTGGCATATGTGATACTGAAGGAGCGAGGGTAACTCGCTGCCCTGACGCTCCAGCAGGCGGACTGCTCGTGGAGGTGGAAGCGAATAGTTGTTGGGTGGTCTGCTGCAATCCTGGCTGGAAAGCACGTGGAGGTGCCAACAGCAAATGACCCGATTGCTGGGGGGTTCCTGCCTCGCTGCCACAAAATACATTCAGCCAGTTTACAGTAAAGGACATGTATTGCCCCTGGCCGTAAGCACTGCTCCAGGGGTCCACCGTGTCGTGCACCGTGCTGCAGAGAGACAGCTGCAGAGAGCGTCCAATATTGTCAGCCACATGAGAGTAAAGGGCGAGCTTTGTTGGAGTAGTAATGCCGGCTAGGGACCTGCCAGCGTGGCTGAGCGCAAGCCATTAGCTCCCTTAAAGCCGGGCGGTCAACCAGCTGGTACGGCGGAGACTGCACAGCCAGCAACTTTGTCAGGTGACAATTCAGTTTGCGCACTGTCGGATAACTTGTGGCATAAAACTGCTTCCTGGCCACTCACTCGGCAATGGACGGCTGCCGAATGAGAGAAGGCGTAGAAATGCAGGCACTGGATGACGATGAGGTGGATGTACTAGTTACACCTCGGGATGCGGGTTGAGCTATGGCCCTGGATGCGGCCTGCCTGACAGAAGGGATCCTGGGAGAAGTAACCAGCTCTTTAGTATTAATGGGCTGCTCTTAATTGCCAGCATGACGCTGCTTCAAATGGTTCCACAGAGCAGTGGTCCCAACATTTGTGGCTTTCCCACGGCTCAATTTCTGTTTACACAAATTACACATGGCCATACTGCTATCCCCCGGCAGAGTGGTGAAATACTTCCACACACCCGACGTGCGCCCTCCACAGCTGGCCAAGCTTGCCCTTGCATGCTTACACCCTGGTGCTGGCCCCACTATATTTGGGGTCTCAGTTTTTCCTAACATGGCACTGCACATGTTACAAAGTGAAAGTAAAAAGCGTGGGAATGTGAGATCACCCATAATGCCATGCAGCCAGCCGATCCACAGATAGCCATCTCCTGTGATGTCACAGTCCTATAAAACCCTTGTCTCGTGCGGTCTCCGTCATTGTCCTGTGAGTTGAGTATAGGGAGCGACGTGGCAAGCGCTCATGCGACAGTGTTGCTGAAAAAGATTAATAGAAGAATATTGGAGAGGGAGGGTGCAGGAACAATGCAGGGAGACTTATTCAGCATTAGTTTGAGTTATTTATTCCTACATTTACTTATTCCTACATCAGCCATAAATGTAATTCAATACCAATAAGATGGAACCCTTTATTTTTCCAGTGCCAGCGTGCCAACTACTACTAACTAGTCTGCTATTGAAAGGGACCGTGAGGCTCAGGCAAGCGCTGCAGTCTCTTCTTCGCTCTATGATGTCACATCCATTGGCCATAAGGTGGTCAGATGACCGGTTTTAGGCTGGACAGTTCGGTTTTCTGGCTCCCTGTCCTCCGTCCGGCGTAGTGGCTGGATGGACAAAGGGATGTCCACCCTTCCAATAGCTCATGCTCAGACAGCAGCACTGTGTTGTCTGTGCGTGAGCTGCAGCAACTGACCGAAGTTTCTCTCAGCCCCAGTCAGTTACTAGAGCCCGCAGACATGGCTCCCTGTGGCTGACAGAGGGGGACAGAAGCACGCCGGCTGCCCCCAGCTCACCTTCCCCTCAGAAACTTCTCCGCTCTCCTCCTCCTCCAGTTGATTTTTTCACACCAAGCTGCTTGCCTATTGCAGATTCAGTCTTCCCAGCCTGGTGCAGGTCTACAATTTTGTTTCTGGTGTCCTTTGACAGCTCTTTGGTCTTCACCATAGTGGAGTTTGGAGTGTGACTGTTTGAGGTTGTGGACAGGTGTCTTTTATACTGATAACAAGTTCAAACAGGTGCCATTACTACAGATAATGAGTGGAGGACAGAGGAGCCTCTTAAAGAAGAAGTTACAGGTCTGTGAGAGCCAGAAATCTTGCTTGTTTGTAGGTGACCAAATACTTATTTTCCACCATAATTTGCAAATAAATTCTTTAAAAATCAGACAATGTCATTTTCTGGATTTGTTTTCTCATTTTGTCTCTCATAGTTGAGGTCTACCTATGATGTCAATTACAGGCCTCTCTCATCTTTTTAAGTGGGAGAACTTGCACAATTGGTGGCTGACTAAATACTCTTTTTCCCCACTGTACATGAGCTCACCGCTTACATGGATGCACTCATGCATACACTCACCACATACATAGACGCACTCATACATGTGCTCACCGCATGCATAGATGCACTGACCACATACATGGATGCACTCATACACACACTCACCACATACGTGGAAAACACACATACATGCGCTCACCACTTACATGGATGCACTCATACACGTTCACCACTTACATGGATGCCCTGATATATACACTCACGACATACATAGACGTACTTATACATGTGCTCACCGCATACATAGACGCACTCACCGCATACATAGACTCACTAATACATGCGCTCACCACATACATGGACGCATTCATACACAGTTACCACATACATGGACACACTTATACATGAGCTCATCACATATATAAATAAATATATATACACACACATTTATACACACACACATGAACATAGTTATACACCTTTTTCTACACACAGACACTTACCTTTCCTGTAGACAGCTGATGTCTGGTCCTCACAGGCAGCCTGGAGAAGTAGGTGCCATCACCCCTCTGTGCCATCCAGGGACAGCAGTCGAGGGGTTAATAAGTAACCTACTATGGGGTATCAGAGAACAGGACATATGGGGGGGAGAGGGGGCAGGCATCATAGAGCTCTGTGTGCAGGAGCAGCCAGCCTGCTCTACACTAGCTTCGTGCTGGAGGGTGGGTCTTTATCTCATGACATTCTACTATTGGCTGGCAGCAGATGTCATAGTAAGCTGCCAGTCAATAGAAAACAAAAAGCAGTACTGGAAAGTGTTGTGCCAGGACATCGAATCCCAGTGTGAGAACAGCCATAAGAGGAGGAGATGACAGCATGTGTAACACCCCAGAGTAGTGTTACAACTCTGCATAATCAGCTTCTATCTGTGTGCTACTTTGAAAATGTAATTCCGTGCATTAATGTCATCACCAGCATTAATATGTATTATATTCCATGTTATGCAACTGTTTCCCATGTAATGTACCTGGTGGACCAGCAGGTGTCAGTAAATACTATGGCAGATTCAGATGTAGTTTTACCAGAATGGTACAGTCCTTAGTCCATTCTGACCCCCTCTGCTGGAGAGAAGTTAAGCTCTTCCAACTTCCGGCAGTGAGAGGAAATGACAGTTAAGACAGTTTTAGTCAGTTGGTTGTCCCCTGTACCCCATCCAGGGAGGACATGTGCAGGACAGCAGAGCACCTTCAGCTCTGCTGCTCCCTAAATACAGAGTAATATAGCCTGCAATAAGGCACTACAATACTCTCAAGGGAAGCCAGACTTAAGAGCTAACCTCAACTTAGAACAGGAAGCCTGAAACCTGAATTACCAAGCATCTGCCAAGTATAAGTAATAGCTGCACTTGCTGGACACCAAGCTGAAGGAATGAAACTAGTTATCTGCCTACCAAGATAAGTTAATAAAACTACGTTGGACCATTCATACAAGTCTGCGCATCATTCCCACCGGACGACCCTCAATAACTACTCCTAGTAAATTTATTGCAGCCGGAGCCACCGCCTGGGGCCTGTTCGTCTCACGAGGTAGGAACACCGTGACAACACCACTAAAGACTTGAGTGGCCTAATACCCCTGGCACTCCTACCACTGGGACATAAAGGGAAACACCTTAGAGGGCCCTGGAGGGGGAAAGGGTCGCCCCCATAGCAACCGCGGCACCCCGGTCGTTGCACATGGAGGAAGTGTACTGTGCCTGCTCCTCGCTGAACAAGGACCTTCAGTGGGAGGAGCTTCAATCCTGCTGTTGCTGTATGTATTACCTGCTTCTATAAAGTACAGCACAGCAGTACGTAGAGGAAACCTGTAATAAAATGATTCAGTACTGCTTTGAGGCCCCAAAGCAGTCGCTTCCCCGATAGCTACGTCACTGGAGCCAACCAATGGTTGGTAATAAGAAAAAAGTGTATGTCCATGCACCACATTTATCATACAGCCTGAGTCACTGTAATAAACCTAGCACAGGTCTAGAAAGCCTATCTAAGTTTATGTAATCTATAAGCTCATAACACCTGTGCCAGTATGTTTTTCACATTTATTTTTTAAGTGCAACTAAAATACCATCTTGAATTATGTCCCCATTCTGTAGCAGTCATTTTGATATATGGCTGTATATAATTTATGATTAGCGGGCAGGGATTGACTTATGTTGGTGTTTTTTTATTTTGTCTTTAATTTTTGATTGTTTTTTAAACTTTGTGCCCCCATAAGGCCATACGAAACCTTTGGGGGACATTGAAAGGTTTTGTCCTATCTTGCCGTTTCCATTGCAAGGTGGCGGGGCTTAATTAACTGCAGAATAGGCCATAGTCCACTGTTTATGTAGTTCCCATTGAGGTGAATAAAAGCTACACAAATAGCATAGCACTGCAAGCTATGCTGTTTCCATAACTCAACAGTTATGGAAGTAGTGAAATGGGAGCTACAGAAATAGCGGAGCACCAACACACTCGGTAGTTTTCTTAAGTCTGGCCACCTGAGGCCAATGCTTAGTCCTATCTCACTGTGGAAATGGCAAGACAACACAACCCCTTTATCACCTCAATAGTTTTTTTATTGCTGATTCCTCCTGTAATTGGGTCTGATATATAAGCCCCAGTTACACGCGGAATACAGCCCTTAGACATTTTAACAAGGTTTTTTAGACTCACTGCAGAGCTGATCTAGCAGCTACAGTTGATATCCAGCCTCCCAGCGATCACATGATTTCTAAGACCAGACCAGGATGTGGCATTGATGCTTTAGGATCTTGTTATAATACATTCATTGACCACTGTGTATATACTAATAGAAAAGGCAGGGACATTAAAAAACAGGCATTTACTTCTCTATGGAGAGCCCAGCTGTTACTGACAATGAGCTACCCCCCTCTGACAGCTGCATATTTTTGTGCAGCTGCTAAATGTCCCTTCACAGAGGACAATGTACAAGCAGATTGTAGGGAAGTGTTCCTTCCCAACAATCTTCTGCTCACTGGTGGAGGAGGCTGCTGCATTTACATGCAGCAATATCTTCCAGAGTATGAGGAGGAGAGATCACTAATGCCATCTTTCTTCCCCATACAGACTTGTTGTTTCCGGCAGCAGATCGTGTCTACGATCTTTTGTGCGGCACAAACTATTCAATTATCCCATGTACTATCGTTTTGCTTGTTCATCGCTATGATCCTGCATTCAACACTAGCGGCACTTACTGCATAGTGTTTTATTATTTTGTTCAAAACATTCTCTCCCTTTAATGGTGGCTGCACCGCAATGATATCTATGTACACAGTCAAGTCACATTATTATTTTGACCACCAGCGAATATTGTTCAACACGAACAGCAGCTAGACAGGCTGGGAGTGACTCAATAAGGTCCTGGTAGGTTGTCACAGATCCATGCTGACTGCAGTGCTTCCCACAGCTGCTGGAGGATGCATGAGGGAGAACCCATAGAGGGAATACAATGATCAAGGTAGTCCAACAGATGCTCAATTGGGCTCAAGTACAGGAATTAGGCGGCCAGGGTAAAACTTGGAAGTGTTTGTCATGCTCTTCCGAACAATCTCAGACATTCCTAGCCATGTGACATGCTCCTTTTCTTGCTGGAAGATCCCATCTGCCCCAGGGAAGACAATCAGTATGTATAGGTGTCTGTGATCTGCAAGGATGGACTCATACCCAAATCGGTTAAGCGTGCCTTTCACATGGATGAGTAGGCCCGGAGAATGCCACAAAAACATAGCACCATAGGCAGTAAGGTTTACAGAATTGTTGTTTCAGACACACATTTGGTAGCTCCTTGGTTCATTTGGGGAATTAGCTGCTCCACTGTAGCCTGTCGTTCCATGCTCATGTACCTTTGTGGTTGATATTCACCTCAATGGCATGTGGCAGAGCAGTTTCCAAGTCGCTTATTCACAATGGTATCTTCTGTCCACTCACGATACACTTTCACCACAGCAGCATGCTTACGCTTCACAAACTGCCCGGTTTCAGAAATACTGCCACCCTTTGCCTGAAAGCCAATAATCATCCCTTTTTCCAACTCTGATAAATCACCCCTTTTACCCATTACAGCAACGAGGGATATGTGTGCAGACATCCTATTGCACACCCTATATACCCACCAAGCCAGCTCCCGATATGTAACTTCCTTCATGAGCTACACGCTGCCGACGTTGAAAGTAGAAACTGTTCATAATAATGTGACTCGACTGTTTTCTAATAAGTTAATCTCACTATATATAAACACATTTAATATAAACATTAAATACTGTACATGGTTTTTTTCATCGTTTTATTCATCATAATGTAATAAATGGCACTTCCTAAACTAAATTTGTAATGTCAGATCACATATGTGATATTCACAAATGAATGTTATTTCCTAATGCATATATATTTGTATTCCTGTTTTCTTTGCTGCAGATACCACTATTTAAAGATGCAGTAGATACTTTTGTTGCCTTGTACAAATTTGTACCACAAGAAAATCAAGACTTAGCAATGAGGTAACAACTTTTTTTTCTGAAATACTATATGGTAAAAATGTTAATTGTAAAAAAAGCATGTGCATTGTTTCAAGCCATTAGTTTCTGCTATATAGTTAATTACTTATGTAGTTCAGAATTTTATCTCCTAAACTTAGCTATGATAATATAATTAGTAAAATACTGTACATGATATCCATGATTTTCCCAGTTAACATAACATTTCCTACTGCCATTTTATGTTAATATTTATTCAGCTTTGGAAATAATGTTGGTTGCTTGTTTATTACTGATTTTGCTATGTACTACTTTTCTGTACCTCTGTGACTTAATTTTCTTGGCACCACTAGACTTTGCAGGTGCAGATGAGTGATCTATTGCAGAACACTAAATGAAATCTGCCACCTGAAATTTTTGCACAGTTTATTCATGGCCTAATGTTACAACCGTGACAGATAAACAACTTCCAAGTAGACAGTCCTGAAAACTCATTTACCATACACCAGCTGGGACTTTTTATCACAGCACTGCTTTAACACGGAGGCGACAAAACAAGCATTATTGCTGGATATAAAGTGGCTGTAGAGCAGCAAGTCCATAAAACAAATGCAAGTGACACAATATTTGTAACAAAGAAAGTTTATTTCACAATTTTGTTGTATATTATTCTACAGTTAGGCTGGGTTCACAAAGAGTTCCTTTATGGCATTTTTGCAGACTTTTGAATTTTTTGTTGCAACATTTTGACATGCATTTTTTGTGTGTTTTTTTTCCTGAAAACAAAACAACTCTGGATGATGGCTCATGAAGCACAACAAAAGCATGTGTTTTTGCTTAGTGGCATTGTTTAATAGCATTTTTTTGCGTTCGTGGCTTTGATTTTTTTTTTCAAACTGCTTCATGCTGTAGCAATGGTGTTGTATTCAGGTGTTTTTCCATATGTTTCTCTATAGAAAAAAATGCCTGAACAAAATGCATGTCAAGCATGTACTGTACTGAAAAGAGCCCTTAGGCCCTTGGGCCGTGCTGCGGACAGCAAATTGCGGTCCGTAATGCATGGGCACCGACTGTGGGGCTGCTGCATTTACATGAATGGGGTCAGACATCCGCATCCGACTGTCCGGACCGCAAAAATTTATTTGTGGTGCAGAGGCACGGACAGAAACACCACGGAAGCACTCCGTAGTGCTTCCATGGGCTTCAGATCAGATCCATTGTAACAATGCCTATCCTTGTCCGCAAAACTGACAAGAATAGGACATGTTCTATTTTTTTTATACGGGCCACGGAACGGACATACGGATGCGGACAGCACACAGTGTGCTGTCAGTATTTTTTGCGGACCCATAGAAATGAATGGGTCCACATTTTATCAGCAAAAAATGCAGATCTGAGCCCGCAAAATATACTGTCATGTGAAAGAGGCCATAGACAGATTGAAGATTTAGTAAAAAAAAAAATATATTATTAGGCAAATTTCACTTCAAAACCAGGATTAGATCCAAAATGAATAAGACTTTTTTCACACTAGAACCCCATAGGTTTTCATCAGAGTTTCCTGTATATTTGATAGAAAGAATAATATGCACTGCCAACCAAAATGTCGGAATATAGCATTGTACTACTCTTTTTTTTTTCTTTTATCAAATTCTGTTTCTGAGAAACAATCTGTCAGAAATATAGAGAAATACAGCATTTCAGGATAGACTCATTGTGGGCCCATATGTACACTCAGCTTGCCAAGCATAGCAAATGTCTCCCAGATTGTTTTGTTCCCTCCTACATCAGCCTTAGCCCAGTTTGGGAACATGAACATATGCATAAACCCAGTGGCGTAACTACAACTAACTGGGCCCCACAGCAAATTTTTGAATGGGGCCCCCCCAGAAACTTCCTCGCAACCCCGAACTCACATGCAACCCTCACTCTTGTGGCTAGTCAAGACTGAGCTCTCCCAGACAAGGCCTGACAGCCGCTCCATCCGCTTTCTATAGTGTCACTGTATATAATGTCATTGTATAATACTGTTGAGGGGTCCCTGACAATAAAATCTTTTAGTCTCCCTCCTGAAGGGGCCCCTTGTGGGTCTGGGCCCCAAAGCAGCTGCTTCCCCTGCTTCCCCTATTGCTACGCCCCTGCATAAACCCAACTAAATGCACATGGGCCAGTTTATGCAGATTTTATATGCAGGTTTAGCTGAAAGAACCTCTACTGATCACAAGAATGGGAGCCTCATGTCCCCTATTTGAATGGAGCCGTGGTCAAGCAAGAGAACTGTTGATCCATTCAAACACTATCAAACTGTTATACTCAGCTATCTTGGGCAGTCCCATAGATTCTCAACTGCTGCTCAATTCAAATGGGAGAGATGGGACCCATTCTTATGACTAGTTGGATGCTCAGTCATTGAACCTCTTACCGATCACATCACCTATCCTGTAGATATGTAGACTATGCTAATGTCTTTATGTGACTAGTGTCCTTATGTGAAGTACTCACATGAGTACTTTGAGCTTTCACACCCTGGTAAATGATATTGGTACATGATAGTTGAACTTTGCCAACTATACAAAGGCTGCTACTGACATAATCGTGTTTTTATTCAACAGCAAACTTACATATGTCTTTTAGGAAGATCTTCTCCTGTTGATTTCTTTTTTTAAACAGCTTTTGAAATATATTTACTATAGCTTTCTTTCTACTCAAATGTAAAGAACCATTTCATCTTCAATAAATAGAAATCTTAAATTTTATTGCTCAGTCATCTTATTTTTTATTTTTTTTTGCAGACCTGGAGATAGAATAACTATATTGGACGATTCGAATGAAGACTGGTGGAAGGTACATTTATACAGTGTTAACAGCATGTAATATTTTTATGTAATGACCACTGCAGTTTCTATTAAAGGGTTATTACACAAAATGTATTACTATAACATGAATAGGGCATTTTAAATTAAGTATTATTGCATATACAATAAAATTAGAAAAGTCTTCAGACCCTTTCACTTTTCTCACATCAGGTTTTTCCCAAATAAAACATAAATTTAGAAATTTTAGCAACTTTATTGAAAAGGAAAAAATAAAATTTCACATGTGCATAAGAAGACTCTTTCCTATGACACTCGAAATTTAGCTTTGGGGTCTCCTATTTCTCTTGATCAACTTTGATATGTTTCTACATCTTAATTGGAGTCCACCTATGGTAAATGCAGTTGATTGGACATGATTTAGAAAGACACACCCCTGGTCTCACAGCTGACAATGTATATCAGAGCAAAAACCAAGCCATAAGGAGGAAAGAACTGCCTGTAGAGCTCAGAGACAGGGTTATGTGGAGGCACACATCTGGAGAAGGGTATCAAAAATTCTGCTGCACTGAAAGTCCTTAAAAGCACAATGGCCTCCATAATTCTTTAATAGAAGACTTTTGGAACAACTATTACTCTTTAGCTTTAGAGCTGGCTGCCCCGCCAAACTAAGTAATTGGGGGGAAGAGGGCCTTGGTAAGCGAGATGGGTGACAATCCAATGGTTACTCTTGCTAAGCTCTAAAGATCCCGTGGGCAGATGGGATACAATTCTATAAGATCAACCATCACTACAACACTCCACCAATCTGGGGTTTATGGCAGAGTGGATAGAACAAAGCTTCTCCTCAGTAAAATACTCTCAGTCAGTGAGAAACAAGATTCTCTGGTCTGTTGAAACCAAGATTGAACTTTTTGGCCTCAATTCAAGTCATGTCTGGAGGAAACTAGGCACTGCTAATCAACATCCCTACAGTCAATCATGGTGGTGGCAGCATCATGCTGTTGGGTGTTTTTCCGAATTAGGACAAGGAGATTGTTCAGAGTTGAGGGAAAACAATTCTTAATGAAGACCTGATCCAGAGTGCTCTAGACCTTAGACTGGGCCAAAGGTTCATCTTCCAACAAGACAATTACCCCATGCACACAACCAAGACAAAACATGAGTGGCTCTGACTTGAACACAGACATCTCTGAATAGACCTGAAAGTAGCTGTTCACTTATTATTTCCATCCAACCTAACAGAGCTTTAGTGGATCTGCAGATAAGAACAGCAGAAAGTTCCCAAATCCAGGCATTCAGACCTTGTGGCGTCATACCCAAGAAGACTGGAGGTCGTAATCGTTTTCAAAGGTGCTTCAACTAAGTCCTGAGTAAAGGGCCTGAATACTTATGTCAGTGCTTTGTAAATAAATATAAAAATTGTTAAATGTTAAATAAAAATAACCCTCTCATGTATTCAATGGTAGAGTAAAATGTTCAGTCACTTCCCTACATCTCACCCCTCTCCTCAGTGGTGTTGTAATGATTTCATAAAGAAGCAGGTAAAGCAGCCCAGGCATCTTTTATTCATCCCTACTTTTAAATAGGGAAACACAACGTTTGAAGGGAAACACAATGTAAATTATGTAAATCTTTTTCTCCCATTATTCACAAGATGTTTCTTCACAGGGTAAAATCGAGGACAGAGTCGGCTTTTTCCCCGCTAATTTTGTACAAAAGGTCCAAAGTAATGAGAGACTTTTTCGTTGTACAAGAACATTCATTGGGTGCAAAGAACAAGGGCAGATAACACTGAAAGAAAATCAGGTAATGGTTTATCTGTTGCTTCACAGTCTGATGTTTGGAGAACATTTTTGTTTTCTATAGAGAAAGAGATGTCGAAATTGTAGCTTTTTACAGCTACTTGACCATCTTGTAAAGCATTGAGGACAATTGGAGTGGCTAAGAGTCCACAGAGTATACATAGGAAAGGAAGAAATTGTATACACTCACCTTAGGCTACTTTCACACTAGCGGCAGCACGGATCCGGCACCTAAAGGGTGCCGACGGATCCGTACTGCCGCTGACACATATGTGGAGCCGGAGCAGCGCTCCGGCCCCACACATGTTGACACATACACAGAGAACATACATACACACACATACACACAAACACATACATACTTACATACTCCAGCCAGGGACGCGGCAGCACGTCTTCACGCGCCTCCTGCGCGCAGTGATGACTATTCCCCACAGCGCCCTCTGCTAGGCGCAGTGGGGAAACGTCATACCTGCGCGCAGGAGGCGCGTGAAGACATGCTGCCGGCGTCCCTGGCTGGAGTATGTGAGTATGTATGTGTATGTATGTATGTCTATGTATGTATGTATGTCTGTATGTTTCTCTGCAGCCGGATCCGGAATGACCCCCCATTGCAAGTCAATGGAGGACAGATCCGGATTACTAGTGTGTCACACCAAACGGATCCATCCCCATTGACTTGCATTGGGGGTCATTCCGGATCCGTCTTGGTGTGGATGCCTGGACCAGAGAGCAAACAGCAGCATGCTGCGGTTTGTTCTCTGGTCTGAAGACGGAACGGAATGCTTTCAGGAGCATTCCGTTGTCTTCAGTTCAGTTTTGTCCCCATTGACAATGAATGGGGACAAAACTGAAGCGTTTTATTCCGGTATTGAGCCCCTATGACGGAACTCAATACCGGAATTTAAAAACGCTAGTGTGAAAGTAGCCTTAAAGTGGCACTTCATCAAACTTTGCATTAATCAATAGTGCAGTGTGTGAACATGAGGAACATATGAGCCCTGCATCCTCCTCAAACAGCTGATCATCAGTGGTGCCGGGAATCTGACTCCACTGATCTGAAATTGATAACCTATCCTGAGAACATCGCTTTAACTCGCTTTTTCCTGTCCCTCTTCCTCTATTTTCTATCTTGTAAATCTATGCATTTAGACTTCCTAGCACAATCTAGAACAGATTAGTAACACAATACAGTAGTTTGATACTAAATGGTGCCTATGACAAAAGAGGCACACTGTTATGACTAAATAGTGATGAAATTATAAAATGTAGGCAATTAATCTCATGACATTAAATATGTTTTACATTTGTTTATTTAGCATTGCATTTTTGTAATTATGTCAAATGCAAGCTCACATTTTCAAAACTATAATTGGTTAAAACGTATATTACTCTAAATTATAGCAATGGGACAATACATTGCCTGCTGATATAAATCATGATATGGCTGCTGTTTTCCATTAACACATTGTATTGAATAGCACCCTGGCTACTGAATGTAAATAGGTGAGAGCGCATGTGTTAATTTTTCACTGCGTGTGCAAATGGATAATCAACATGATATCCTTTGAACAAAGAATATGTTTACTTTTGAATGCAATTACTTGTAATGTTGTGCAGCTAAAACGTTACCCTGAAAAACTTTTACAATTCCCTTTGGCAATAGCCATATCTTCCTACATTGTCTGTCACTGTCAGCACTGAATGGACAGTATCAGGCTGTTTATGGACACACAAGAATGACAACGGGAATGGTCATCCCCATCTGTTAATTTACTCATTCAATTTTAAGAGAAATAACAGAGGAACAGGACAAGTTGGAATTTTCTTAAAAGATACTTCAGAATTGTTATTATGTGTGTGTAAAACAGATGTACAGTATGAGGAGAGCTGATATGTCTTCTATCCTTTAAATCGTTTGTTTTTCAAGTTAGTTTGAGCTTTTTTTTGCTTCTGAAGTAACACCATTCTTGACCATGAGTCTGGTATTGCAACTCAGCACCATTCGCTTTAACATAAGACACTATTTTCAAATCTTAGAAAAAACACTTTTTAACCTTTCTATATTGTATAGCTTTGAAACTTAATTTGAAAATTAAATGAAAATTAATATCTAATGAATGCCATCCCTTTCAAATCTTAGCCAATAAAAATCACTCCAAAATTAGTTAGCCATTTTCTCTTGAATACAGTAACACCCCATATATGGTCATAAACTGCTGTAGTGGCACACAGCATGGTTCCGAAGGGAAAGAGTGCCATATGGCTTTTAAAGGGCAGATTTTGCTGGAATGGTTTTTGGGCACTATGTCGCATGTGAAGAAACCTTGAGATACCCTTACTGTGGAAACCCGTAAAAAAGGAACCCATTTTGGATACTACACCCTTCAAGGAATTTTTCAAGGGATATAGTAATCACTTTGACCCAACAGGTGTTTCAAAGAATTTACACACCTTTGGCCATGAAAATGAAAAATGATATTTTTTATTAAAAAAATAAACTCGCTTTAGGCCCACATTTTCCATTTTCACAAGGGGTAACAGGAGAAAGTCCCAACATCATTTGTTATCCATTTTCTCTTGAATATAGCAACACCCAATATATGCAGAGTTCAGAAGTTAAAGACCGCTATATGGATATGAAAGGGCAGATTTTGATGGCTTTTGGGTGAGTTCACCTTTGAGAACATCCTGAGGTAACTCAACAGTAGAAACCCCCCAAAAGTGACTCAATTTTTAAAAAACTACGCTCTACAGTGAATTTTAAAAGGGGTATAGTGAGTATTTTGACCCACAGGGTTTTTTCCAGCAACAAATACAGTATGTAGTGGATAGTGAAAAATTTAATTGTGATTTTTCCACAAGGTTTTAGTGCCCAGTATTTTGTGCCCAATTTGTTCCACTGTGAGAAGTGAGCTCTCTAATTATTATACTGTGTTTATTGATTGCAGAAACACCTCACATGTCTTCCTAAACTGTAATCTGGATATATGACAGGGTTCCAAATTGAAAGTGCACCTGCCAGGCAGGGGATATGGGCAACCCCTATCTCACCCCAAATCCCCTGTCCCTGCCTACTTGCCTCAACTAGGCTAGGCCCTAGCGGACAACCAGACGGCAGTTCCTAACCTGAATAGGGAGGAGGGGCCTAAGACACAGAACTACGACAGAGAACACAAGGAAATCAACAGTCCGAGTAACACCGGGAAGAAACGTCAGGCCAACAGCAAAAGCAAGCGGAGGTCAATACTTAGCCGAGGTCAACCAGGAGGTATGCGGTACAGAGGATATATCAGAACGGAGTCCAGGAACGAAGCAGGGGTCAATCACAGGAGGTCATGAAGCACGAAAGGATGAGACGAAGGGGAGATCAGAACACAGCAGGATATCAACAGCAGGCAATAAATGCAGAAGTTTGCTGGTGCAGGAAAAAACCAAACACTGGCAACTAAGGGGTGGGAATGTAAGGCCTAAATGCTGCCAGAGGTCCCGCCCTAATACCAGATAGGTGCAGGGAGACTGACAGCCACACCAGGCAACAAATAGAACACAGGGTAAGAGGCAGAGCCCAGCACCAGCCTGATGACACACAAAACATAAAACAGCAAGGCAGAGGAGTCAGGCAGAAAACCAGGACCGGCTCCCCTGCACATATATCAAATAACAGAAGTGGATGGACCAGCAATGCAGGTAAGGAGACCCACAGCACTGCTGGTCCTGACAGTACCCCCCCCCCTTACGGGGGGCGTCCGGACCCTTAAAATGAGACGGCTTCAGAGGACAGGCTTGGTGAAATGACTTAACCAAGCGAGGTGCATGAACATCTTTAGCAGGGACCACGACCTATCCTCCAAACCGAAGCCCTTCCAGTGCACCAAATACTGTACGGACCCCCTGACCCACCTAGAGTTCACAATCTTCTCCACCTCATACTCAAGCTCACCCTGTACCAAGGTAGGAGAAGGAGGGTCAGGGAGGGGTAGCACTGGAGCAAAATACCTTTTCAAAAGACTTTTATGGAAGGTATCATGAATAGAGTTGAGCAAACGTGCTCATAACGAGCACTGTACTGCTCGGATCCCCTGCGCTCGCATGGCCGCAGGCGTCCGGATCCGTTGGGTGCAGTCGGGTGAAGAAGACGGATCCGGATGGCTGCACCCATGTGAGCGCAGGGGATCTGAGCAGTACAGTGCTCGTTACGAGCACGTTCGCTCAACTCTAATCATGAACCTTCCAACTCTGCGGAAGCGACAACTTGTAGGAAACTGGATTGATAACACGGTTAACCAAAAACAGACCAACATACCGGGGAGCAAGTTTCAGAGAAGGAACCTTTAACTTAAGATTTTTCGTAGACAACAAAACTTTATCACCAACAAAGAATGGCGCAGAAATAAAACGTTTTTTGTTTGTGTTATGATGGAGTCTGGTTTGGGAATCCCGAAGGTTCTGCTGAACTCGGGCCCAAACTGTGCAGTTTGTTAATGGATGTGTCTGCATGAGGAGTGTCAGAAGTGGTAGGAGGAGAAAAAGAAAACCTGGGATGAAAACCATAGTTACAAAAGAAAGGTAAAGTTTGAGTGGAAGAATTAGTGCGGTTATTCACGGCAAATTCTGCAAAAGAAATAAAATTAGACCATAGATGCTGAGAATCAGAAATAAACAAACGGAGATACTGTATGAGTTCCTGGTTCATTCATTCTGTTTGGCCGTTAGATTGTGGATGGAAGGCAGAGGAAAATGACAAATTGACTTCTAATTTTTAACAAAAAATTCGCCAAAATTTTGCGACAAACTATACACCCCTATCTGACACTATGTCCACCGGAAGACCATGTAAACGAACAATGTGTGATATAAATAGAACAGACAGTTCTTCCGCAGAGGGAAGCTTTTTGAGGGGCACAAAATGAGCCATTTTGGAGAACCGGTCTACCACCACCCAAATGACAGTATTCCCCTGAGAGGGTGGTAGATCGGTTATGAAGTCCATGGCAATGTGTGACCATGGCTTTGACGGAATTAACAGGGGAAGAAGAGGACCCTCAGGACGTTGCCTTGGGTTCTTTCCCCTGGCACAAAACTTGGCAGGCACGAACAAACCACTCAACATCTTGTGCCATTCGAGGCCACCAATAATCCCATTTCAAAAGATCAAGAGTATTCTTAACCCCAGGATGCCCAGACAACACAGAAGCATGAGTCTCCTCTAACACTTTCTGGCGGAGTTCCAAAGGAACAAATAACTTGCCTTCCGGAAGGTCTTTTGGGGCTGACCCTTGCTCAGAGATAATTTGGGTCGAAAGGTGAGAGGAGATGGAAGCTATGACAATACCAGGCGGTAGAATGTTGCCTGGTTCAGCAACAGGATACTCAGGGGTCCCAAAACTTCTGGAGAGAGCATCAGCCTTTATATTTTTTAGACCCAGGGCGAAAAGTGACCACAAAATCAAACTGAGCAAAAAACAATGCCCATCTGGCCTGACGAGAATTTAAACGCTTGGCGTTGCCTAGGTAAACCAGATTCTTGTGGTCTGTGATAACAGTCACCTGATGCAGAGCCCCCTCCAGAAAGTGTCTCCAAACCTGGAATGCCCACTTGATGGCTACTCACGATTACCAATATCATAATTGCGTTCAGAGGAGGAGAATTTTCTAGAAAAATAAGCACAAGGTCGGAGATTGGTGAGTGTTGGTGGTCCTTGAGATAGAACTGCACCAACCAACAATAAACGGTTTAGATAATTCTGGTTGTATCAGAACAGGGGCAGAAGTAAAAGCAGCTTTCAGAGACTCCAAAGCAGAAACGGCAGCAGGGGACCAATTACTGACTTCTGCCCCTTTCCGGGTAAGAGCCTTGAGAGGTTTGGTGATAACAGAAAAGTTTTGAATGAAGTTTCTGTAATAATTAGCGAAACCTAAAAAGTGCTGTAAGGCTTTTAAGTTAGTGGGTCATACCCAATCCGTTATCGCCTAAACCTTACCCGGATTCATCTGTACCTCTGTGGGTGTAATAACAGCCCAAAAATGATATTTTCTGGACACAAAAAATACATTTCTCTAATTTCGCAAACAAATGATGGGTACGTAAACGAGACAAAACCTGACGTACATGCTCATGATGAGAATCCAAGTCAGGGGAAAATACCATAATGGCATCAAGATAAACCACTATGTAGGTACCAATCAAATCATGGAAAATGATATTCATGAAACCCTGAAACACAGCGGGTGTGTAGCACAACCCAAACGGCATTACCAGATACTCAAAGTGACCTAACAGAGTGTTAAATGCCGTCTT
Organism: Rhinella marina; assembly: GCA_900303285.1. Lineage (NCBI taxonomy): Eukaryota > Metazoa > Chordata > Amphibia > Anura > Bufonidae > Rhinella > Rhinella marina. The sequence goes on along the minus strand of ONZH01021339.1, from coordinate 13,999 downwards.
CCACTCATCACCTTCACGAATCCTGACCAGATTGTAGGCTCACCTGAGATCGAGCTTGGAGAACCATTTAGCCCCGATGACCTGATTGAGAAGGACGGAATGAGTGGAAGAGCATAAGAATTCTTGACAGTAATTTTATTCAGCTCCCTATAATCAATACATGGCCTGAGTCCCCCATCCTTCTTTTCAACAAAGAAAAACCCAGCTCCAGTGGGGGACTCAGAGGGTCGAATATGTCCTATTGCCAGACTTTCATCAATATAAGCCTTGAGAGACTTCCTCTCTGGAATGGACAGGTTGTAGATACGACCCTTGGGTAGTTTCGCACCTGGGAGCAGATCAATTTTACAGTCATTCTCCCGGTGTGGCGGTAGGACCTGCGACTGAGATTTAGAAAACACGTCAGCAAAATCGGAAATGAACATAGGGAGATCTGAATCTGAGACAAAAGAAGAGTTCAGAGAAAGGCGGGTCAAATGACTTCCACATTGTGACCCCCATTTAACCAACTCAAGAGAACACCAATCAACTACAGGGTTGTGTTCACGCAACCATGGTAAACCAAGAATCACATTAACAGATAAATTCTTCATAACCAAAAAGGTGCATTTTTCCTCATGCATAGCACCCACAATCAATTTGACAACAGGGGTGGAAAACGGACTAAACCTGCGACAAGAGGGGTTGAGTCTACCCCGAGATTTGAATGGGGGGAGACAATGGAACTAAAGTAGGTAATATCTGAGAAATTAAATCAAAATCCACAAAATTAGCTGCAGCACCAGAATCCAAGAAGGCCTGCCTTGTACAAGAGGATGACTTAAATTCAATGGTACAGGGCAGGAACATTTTACATACAACAGGGAGTACCTGAGCTCCTAGACAGTCCTCCCGAAAACTGCCTAGGAGCGGAAGTTTTCCTGCTGAGGCTTCTTGAGGCAGGCGTGGAGTAGATGTTCAGGACTTCCACAACAGAAGCAGAGATGATGTCTTAACCGGTGTTCCCTTCTCTGTTCAGGGGCCATGGTACCGAGTTCCATTGGTTCGGAGCCAGAGGAAACTGCAGGTTGGCTGTAAACGGAGGGACGAACACATGGCACTCTGGGTGGACGTTGTGACCTCAGCCGACGATCAGCTCTGATGGCTAGATTCATGGCCTCATCCAAAGACCTCGGTTTAGGGTGGGCTAAAAGAAGATCTTTAATATTATCAGACAAACCAGTCATAAACAAATCTTTCAGAGCCTGGTCATTCCAACCAGACTCTGTGGCATATTGTCTGAAATTGGCAGAATAGTCTTCAGACATTTGTCTGCCCTGACGGAGGTTGAGCAGCTGCGAGACAGCGTAGGCAGGGCGGTCTGGCTCATCATAGATTTGACCAAGGGCAGAAAAAAAAGCGTCGAGGGAAAAAACGAAGAGGGGAGTCAGAAGGCAAAGAAAAAGCCCAGTTCTGGGGATCACCCCGGAGTAGTGTCATAACTATCCACACCCGTTGTTCCTCAGTGCCAGAGGAACGGGGGCGCAGAGTAAAATACAGCTTACAGCCCTCCTTAAAAGCAAAAAACTTTTTATGGTCCCCAGAGAACAAGTCAGGGAGTGCAGTCTTGGGTTCTGGGGTCGCCAGCTGGGTGGTGGGAGGAGAAACCGGAGCAGTAACTTGTGCGGTTTCTTGGGCTTGTAAGCGGATAGATAGATCCTGGACCATCTTGGTCAAGGCTTGGACCTGAGTGACCACAGCGGACATGGCCTCCATGGGTAGCGTAAATGTGGCAGGACGTATAATATATATATATATATATATATAAATATATATAAATGTGTGGTGGGTGGTGAAAAATGAAAATTGTATTTTTTTCCACAGAGATGCCATTTCTGTGCCAAATATGTTGTGCCAAAATTGTGTCACTGTGAAAAAATTCAGTTCTCTAATTATTATACTGTGCTACCTGATAGTAGAAACAGCCTACCAGGAGCCATAAACTGTTGTCTGGATATACAACAAAGCACCATGTGCATTGGAGGTCCAATTTGGTGATTTACTCAATATTAGCTGACAATTAATGAGGTTCTGATGTGAAATAATAAAGAGCCCCCAAGAAGTGATGCCATTTTGGAAACTACAACCTTCAAGGAATTTTTCAAGTGGTGTAGTGAGAACTTAGACTCCACAGGTGTTTTCCAGAAATAAATGTACCATGATTGGTGAAAATGAATATGTAAGCTGTGCAGAGTATATCGGAGTGTAATAAATAAAGGATATAATTAAGACTCTATGGATGTGTGGTACACTTTGAAGCAATCCTTTATACACAGGCCAGGTTTTTCAGGGTACTGTAGGTTTCACAGTGCAGTATGGTGTACTTTCGTATCCCCCTTTTGGAACTTTTTAGGTCCTTCTCTCCTTTGCTGTTGGGGTACTTCACCAGGCCAATGTTGCCCTAATACAACACAAGCACCATAACTTCCAGAGATAGTGAGACCTTTCCCTTCCTGGTTTTGAAAAATTAGGGCCTTGATCACCACCTTTTGAAACTGAATGAATGAATGTTCCCATCTGACCTGCAGATCTAAATACATATAAAATTTGATAGCCTATAAAATTTAAGCATTATACAGTGCCATCTGTACAATGTGCATGGTAAGCTTTTTGTACCGGACCTTCATTTTCCTCCTAGCACTGTACTGGTACAGCCACACAGTCAGGAGATAAACTATAAAGGGCAGATACAACAGATCCTCTTTTCTGAATTCACACCTGGTTTTGGCTTGCAAAACTGCAAGTAGGAACCTAACCATAGTCTATGGCTTCAGAACTAGATCTGAAAGATCAACCCCTCCCATGTGCCTGTTGTAGTCCAGGCTGCAGTCTGGCTTGGGGTTGGTGATAGTGATCAGTTCAAGGACCTCTATCTTGTCCTTAACCACCAGCATGTTTTCATTGCAAAGAGCTCTACTGTCACCCTTTCTCAGTGGTTGCCCAAGCTGGAAGATAGGGAGGCATTTCTGATTTTTGCATACTGTGCTACAGTATCTCTGGAACTTAGGGACATAAATAGTGGAATACTCATGTAATAGTTATCCACATAGAGAAGCTAACACTGATCTAGCATATCATACTCTTTTTGGGCAGGTACTGATGGAATTGTACCCTTCCTTTAAAATGTATAATTAACTTGTTTATGCAGATGTTTGTTCATAGGTGTGAACTTCAGTAAACATGGTGCTAAGGTGGTTGAGGATTGGCCTAATTTTAAATGCACAGTTAAATGTTAGATCATTTTGGGGAGGGCTTTGTGTATTATCATTATGATGAACATATTTCAGAATTGATTTCAGGCCAGGGCCTTAATGTAAACTGGAATATGGTGCAAAATATCTGCACTCCAATACTAATCTAATCAATCTAATTTGTGGCTTTTTAACAAGGCCCATCTGCAGCATGAGCCCCCAAAACATCATAATGTTAGGCTGGCAGCTCATGTCCGCCGCTGTCCAGCTGCCCCAGGCATTGCTCCACTCTCCCTGTGTAAATTGGGACTATTGCTCAGTGAACTGTCCTTCAGCACTGCAGGAGTTAATCCTCCCTCATGCCCCTGTCCAGGTGCTGGTTAAGTGCTGATCTGCCTCTCTATTTAGCTCGGCTGTGGATCCACCTCCTCGCCTGAGCTTTCAGGTTATCTACTTGTTAAGCATCATTCTCATGTCAGTGTTTTGTTCAGTGATTTCCATCAGCGATTGTGAGCCAAAATCAAGATAGGACCCTCCACAGACATAAGGTATAATGGAAAGAGCTGCTCCTGTTCTTTGTTTAGAGCCTTACCTGGTTTTGGTGCAAAATCACTGATGGAAATCATTGACAAAACACAGACGTGTAAATGAGGCATTAGTAACTAGTAAAGGTGATCTTGTCTGGATATCCGTGTACCGAACATTGTCTGTCTACCGATTCTGCTTCTTGCTGCCTGCCCCAGCCTTGGAACTGTGACCTAGATTACACTCGTACTCAGCCTGCCCTGACCTTGGGATTGCTATTCGGAATAGGCAAGTACTCTGTCTGTCTATCTGACTGTGTTCAGACTACGCCTTTTGCCTGAGTACTTGGTGCTTTGCAGCAGTGTCTCTGATCCCAGTGGGTCGGCAGCCAACTACACCAGGACTACTCCAGGAGGTAGAAGCCTGGTTGGTTCCTTGTAGAGCGGTCCAGATCCCTGTACAGGGCTTAAATCAGACCTCAGACCAGAGCCCTAATATGAATAAGAACCGCATATCAAACACTGGTGTACCTTGGGGGTCATTGGTGCTGTCCTTATCAGCCGCAACCTCCCTGAGCCCTTAACTAAGATGGCTGCCCTGAGCCCTTAACTAAGACGGGTGACCATATTTTTGTTTCGCCATATATACCGTACATACTGGTTGTGAAGGGGTTAAAGCAATTATAATGGGGTGATTTGTAAAGACTGGTGCATGCAAGGTAATAATTCTACTGCATCATGGTTGCTCCATGCACCAGAATCTGAAAGCTACGCCAGCCCATAGGTTTCAGGTATTACTTGTGACGTAAGTAATGATAAATAAGCTGGGATACCTAAATTTCTGAACACCAGAAAAAAAATTGGGAGATGGTTGAGAGCAGGCTCTGTGGCCTGAGAAGTAGCCGATTGGCAATGAGAGAGAGGAGATTGTCCAAATTACCTATTATCAGTCATTGGATTTTGTGTTCTATAACTTCACAATAATTAGTGTCATGCTCTGGTGTGGAGGGTATAGCCACACCAAGCGTAAGAGGGAAGGGAAAAGACCAAACAAGGGAAACGGTCACCTCCTGCAGGGAACCCTGAGACTAGGCCCTTACTGACTACCAGTATGAACAGGCCTTAGTTGTAGGAGAGTTCATACACAGGAACCTAATAACAAACTCACCCTATAGAACCCTGCAGCTAGTGACAGAGGAAAGAGTCAACCTGTTCCTCCAAGAGGATGGACGAACAGGAGACTCCAGAAGGCAAAACCACAACAGGGAAAAGTAGGATAAACACAATAGGGAAAATGACACTCATCTTAATACCACTTATTGCAGCAACCGGATCTCAGCCGAGAACAACACCACACACAACAAGGTAAGCAGAAAGTGTAAACCGCAAGGAATACTGGGAGAGGAAGGGATAAATAGGGGAAAGATAATCACCACAACAGCTGAGGGGAAGGGGTGTGGTGAAGAGCAACCAAAGCAAGAGGAAAACATGTCAAATTATTTCACTTTTGAAAGCCTAGCCGAACGCCTGCAACCTGATGCAGAAACGTTCGTTACAATAAGACTGTTGTTAGCTTACCCCAAGGTACATAGCGCACACAAAAGAAAATTATGGCATGTGTCAGCTGTTGGTATTCTTTGTTGGGCTTTGTGATGTTTCCAATAGCACCAAATTTGAAAGTTAGGTCTAGAACTATTAGCTGTTTACTAAAACATATTTATGTTCCAGTTATATAATCAATATGGGCTTAAAGTGCAGGCTCTCCACTTTAATTTGAGTATATTTACATCCTAATTGGAGGAAGGGTTTATGAATGACAGCTTTTTAATGTGTAGCTGCCTCATTTCCAAGGGTCTAAAGGTAATTGGACAATTATCTCAAAAGCTATTTAACCCTTAGACTCCCAGCGCTGTATATGTACGGCGCAAAAAGCCGGGACACAAGTCCCAGCACCGTACATGTATCAGCGGTGGGGGTCCGGCTGTGCCCAGGTGCCGAACCCTTGCTGAATGCGCCAGCATCGGCGAAAACAAAGTAAAGTAAATAAAGTTTCCTAAAAAAAAATAATAAAAGTTTCAAGTAAAAAAAAAAACGCCATTTTCCAAAAAAAAGGTAAATAAAATTGTAAAAAAAAAAGGTAAAAAAAGAAAGATAAACATATTAGGTATCGGCGCGTCCGTATCGACCAGCTCTATAAAAATATCATGTCATCCACCCCACCAGGTGAACGCAGTAAAAAAAAAAAAAAGTGCCAAAACAGACATTTTTTGTCACCTTCCCTTACAAAAAGTGTAATAGCAGGCGATCAAAAAGGCGTATTTAACCCAAAATGGTACCAATCAAACCGTCATCTTGTCCCGCAAAAATGATACCCTACCTGAGACAATTGACCGAAAAATAAAAATAAAATATGGCTCTCTGAAAATGGCAACACAAAAAAAAGATTTTATTCTGTTCAAAAATAAATCTAATGTGTAAAACTTTCCAAAAATAAAAAAGTTAGACATATTGGGTACCGCCACGTCCGTAACAACCTGCTCTATAACAATATTACATGAGATTGCCCCCCAGGAGAATGCTGCAAAAAATAAAAAATAAAAACTATGCCAAAACAACCATTTTTTTCCCTCTTGCCTCACAAAAAGTATAATAGCAGGCGATCAAAAAGGCGTATTTAACCCAAAATGGTACCAATCAAACCGTCATCTTGTCCCGCAAAAATGATACCCTACCTGAGACAATCGCCCGAAAAATAAAAATAAAATATGGGTCTCTGAAAATGGCAACACAAAAAAAAAGATTTTATTTTGTTCAAAAATAAATCTAATGTGTAAAACTTTCCAAAAATAAAGAAAGTTAGACATATTGGGTACCGGTGCATCTGTAACAACCTGCTCTATAAAAATATTACATGAGATAGCCCCCCAGGTGAATGTTGTAAAAAAAAAATTTTTTAAAAACATGCCAAAAAAGCTATTTTTTTTCTCCTTGACTCAAAAAAAGTGTAATACCAAGCGATCAAAAAGTCTTATGTACCCCAAAATGGTACCAATCCAACCGTCATCTCGTCCCGCAAAAACTGAGCCCCCACATAAGACAATAACTCAAAAAAATAAAAATCAATGGCTCCCGCAAACCAATCCATCAAAATTTGTGTTGTAAAATGTATATGGCGCTCCTTCTGTTTTGAGTCCTGCCATGTGCCCCCACATCAGTTTACCACAACATATGGGGTGTTGCCGTATTCAGGAGAAAATGAGTAACAAATTATGGGGTGCTTTTTTCCTGTTACCCCTTGTGAAAATGAAAAATTTGGGGCTAAAGCAACATTTTATTGGAAGAAATGAAACTTTTCATTTTCACAGCCAAGTGTTTCCAAATTCCGTAAAACGCTTAGGGGGTTAAAGTGGCCAGTACCCCACTTAATATATTCGTTGAAGGGTGTAGTTTCCAAAATGGGGTCACTCTTTGAGGGTTTCCACTCTAGGGGTACGTAAGGGTCTCTCAATTACAAAATGGTGCCTAAAAACTATTCTAGCAATATCTGCCTCCAAAATCCGTATGGCGCTCCTTTCCTTCTGACCACTGCCAGAAACCCATAGAGACATTTACCACCATATATGGGGTATTTCTGTAAACTGCAGAATCATAGTAATGTATATTGAGCTTTAGTTTGCTGTTAACCCTTTCGTGTTGCAAGAAAAAAATTATTAACATGAATAATCTACCAAAAAAGTGAAATTTTGAAATTTCACCTCCATTTTCCTTTAATTCTTGTGGAACACCTCAAGGGTTAATAAAGTTTGTAACATCAGTTTTTCATAACTTGAGGGGTGTAGTTTCTAAAATGGGTTAATTTATGGGGGTTTCCATTAGGTAAGTCTCACAAAATCACTTTATAACTGAATTGGTGCTCAAAAATATGGTTTGAGAAATTTTGTTGAAAATTTGAAAAATTGCTTCTAAACTTCTAAGCCCTCTAATGTCCTAAAAAAATAAAATGACATTTACAAAATGATGCCAACATAAAGTAGATGTATGGGGAATGTAAAGTAATAACTATTTTTGGAGGTATTACTATGTATTTTAAAAGTAGAGAAATTGACATTTGGAAATTTGCTAATTTTTCTAAATTTTTGGTAAATGTGGGACTTTTTCATAAATAAGGGTGAAATATATTGACTCAAATTTATGACTGTCATGAAGTACAATGTGTCACGAGAAAACAATCTCAGAATGGCCTAGATAAGTAAAAGCGTTCTAAAGTTATTACCACATAAAGTGACACATGTCAGATTTGCAAAAATCGGCCTGGGATTTAAGGTGAAAAGTGGCTCGGTACTGAAAAGGTTAATGGGCTACATGGGCTATTCCCTTGGTTTTTTTTGTAAACAAAGTTTTTATTAATTTAGGCAGATGATTTCAGGTGTGGCATTTGCATTTGGAAATTCTTGTGAATCCACACCATGCAGTCAAAGAAGCTTTCAATGGAAGTGAAACAGACCATATTAGGCTGAAAAAAAAAACAAGAAATCCATCAGAGAGATAGCGGAAACGTTAGGAGTGGCCAACTCAACAGTTACATTCTGGTAAAAAAAAAAGAGTGCACTGGTGAGCTCCAGAACTCAAAAAGGCCTGGACGTCCATGGACGACAACAGTGGTTGGTGATTGCATCATCCTTTCCATGGTGAAGAAAAACCCCTTCACAACATCCACGCAAATGAAGAACACTCTCCAGGAAGTACTGTAGGTGTATCAGTATCTAAGTCTACCATAAAGAGAAGACTTCATGAGAGCAAAGAGGGTTCACCACAAGGTGCAACCTTTTAATCAGCCTCACAAATAGAAAGGCCAAATTAGACTTTGCCAAAAAAACATCAAATAAAGCCAGTCAACTACTGGAACAGCATTGTTTGGACAGATTAAACTAAGACCAACCTGTACCAGAATGATGCATGATCCAAAGCATACCGCATACTGTAAAACATGGTGGGGGCAGTGTGATGGCATGGGCATGCATCCCTTTCAATGACATTGGGACACTAGTGTTTATTGACAATGTGACTGAAGACTGAAGCAGATGGATGATTTCTGATGTATATAGGGATATTATTTCTGCTAAGATTTAAACAAAAAAGACCCACAACACAAGCAACAACTGAAGACAGCTTCAGTAAAGGTCTGGTTTAGCATCAAAAAGGAAGAAACCCAGCATTTGGTGATGTCCATGGGTTCCAGACATCAGGCAGTCATTGCCTGCAAAGCATTCCCTTCAAAGTATTAAAAATGAACATTTTATTTATGGTAATTAGAGATGAGCGAGCATACTCGAGCTTGGTGCTCGTTCGAGTATTAGGGTACTCGTAAGTGCTCGCTGCTCGGACGAGTATCTCGCCATGCTCGAGGAAATGGCAACTTCCGCATTGTGCTTTTTTGGCGCCTATAAACACAGCCAATCACAAGCCAGGAGACTCTACGGTACACCCAGCATCACGTGGGGCCCTTACATGTCGATACCAGGGGTTGGCTGGCCTGATCAGGTGACCCTGGAATATACTAGTGACTGGCCGCGGTGCTCGGCTCAGATGCCGTCTGGATGTCGTTAGGGATAGAGCTGCTGCCTTTCAGGGAGAGTGTTAGGGCCTGCATTTAGTTCTCTGTTAGGCAGGAATCACCCACAAAGAACCCAACAGCCCTTCTAAGGGCTAGAAGACTTCTCCTGACCAGTCTCCTGGCTTGGCTAGCTGGCACTAGTAGTGCAGCTATCGCCATATATAACCCCCTTTTTTATGTTATATCTCAGTGATACAAATCCATTGCACACAGCAGTGTGGAACCATTCTGTGTGTCACAGTTCAGTACACTCACTATTTTCTGTCCAGGTGACACTTCTGTACGTCACAGAATAAAACCAAGTCATTTGCTACCTGTCACGTATACAGCTTGATCCTAAAAATCTCTGTGCAACATTTGTCTGGGTCGCAGTCTAAATAGCCACCGTCAGTAGGGTGTCAGTCAGCTCTACGATAGTTTCTGCACGTCACGTTCCAAAAAAAACAAAAATCCAAAACAAAATATACAAAAAAAATTAGTTTTTTTGTTGTTTTAGCTCAGTGATACAAATCCATTTCACACAGCTGCGTGTAACCTTTCTGTGTGTCACAGTTCAGCACACTCACTCCAATCCGTATATTCTGTCCAGGTAACACTTTCTGTACGTCACAGAATAGAACCAAGTCATTTGCTACCTGTCACGTATACAGCTTGATCCTAAAAATCTCTGTGCGACATTTGTCTGGGTCGCAGTCTAAATAGCCACCGTTAACAGGGTGTGAGTTAGGTCTCCGATAGTTCCTGCATGTCACGTTCCAAAAAAACAAAACTAAAAAAAAATATAAAAAAAAAATATATAAAAAAAATTAGTTGTATTTGTTGTTTTAGCTCAGTGATACAAATCCATTTCACACAGCTGCGTGTAACCTTTCTGTGTGTCACAGTTCAGCACACTCACTCCAATCCGTATATTCTGTCCAGGTGACACTTTCTGTACGTCACAGAATAGAACCAAGTCATTTGCTACCTGTCACGTATACAGCTTGATCCTAAAAATCTCTGTGCGACATTTGTCTGGGTCGCAGTCTAAATAGCCACCGTCAGTAGGGTGTCAGTCAGCTCTACGATAGTTTCTGCACGTCACGTTTCAAAAAAAAACAAAACAAAAAAAAAATATATAAAAATAATTAGTTGTATTTGTTGTTTTAGCTGAGTAATACAAATCCATTTCACATAGCTGCGTGTAACCTTTCTGTGTGTCACAGTTCAGCACACTCACTCCAATCCGTATATTCTGTCCAGGTGACACTTTCTGTACGTCACAGAATAGAACCAAGTCATTTGCTACCTGTCACGTATACAGCTTGATCCTAAAAATCTCTGTGCGACATTTGTCTGGGTCGCAGTCTAAATAGCCACCGTCAGTAGGGTGTCAGTCAGCTCTACGATAGTTTCTGCACGTCACATTCCAAAAAAAACAAAAATCCAAAACAAAATATACAAAAAAAATAGTTTTTTTGTTGTTTTAGCTCAGTGATACAAATCCATTTCACACAGCTGCGTGTAACCTTTCTGTGTGTCACAGTTCAGCACACTCACTCCAATCCATATATTCTGTCCAGGTGACACTTTCTGTACGTCACAGAATAGAACCAAGTCATTTGCTACCTGTCACGTATACAGCTTGATCCTAAAAATCTCTGTGCGACATTTGTCTGGGTCGCAGTCAAAATAGCCACCGTTAACATGGTGTCAGTTAGGTCTCCGATAGTTCCTGCATGTCACGTTCCAAAAAAAACAAAACTAAAAAAAAATATTAAAAAAAAATATATAAAAATAATTAGTTTTTTTGTTGTTTTAGCTCAGTGATACAAATCCATTTCACACAGCTGCGTGTAACCTTTCTGTGTGTCACAGTTCAGCACACTCACTCCAATCCGTATATTCTGTCCAGGTGACACTTCCTGTACGTCACAGAATAGAACCAAGCCATTTGCTACCTGTCACATATACAGCTTGATCCTAAAAATCTCTGTGCGACATTTGTCTGGGTCGCAGTCTAAATAGCCACCGTCAGTAGGGTGTCAGTCAGCTATACGATAGTTTCTGCACGTCACGTTCCAAAAAAAAACAAAACTAAAAAAAAAATATATAAAAATAATTAGTTGTATTTGTTGTTTTAGCTGAGTGATACAAATCCATTTCACACAGCTGCGTGTAACCTTTCTGTGTGTCACAGTTCAGCACACTCACTCCAATCCGTATATTCTGTCCAGGTGACACTTTCTGTACGTCACTTAATTAAACCAGACTGAACAAGTTTGTGGGTTTCAGTACACCAGGCCCGTTTATTTTATTTTTTTTTATATCATACACTTATATACAGAAAATGTTGAACCCCAGGGCTAAGGGTCAAGGATGAGGGCGCGGGCGCGTGGGCATTCAATTACTGCAGGGGGCAGAGGCCGTGGTCCTGGGCAGGGTGAGACAGTACCTGCTGATGAGGGAGCTGTGGAACGCCGCAGAGCTACACTCCCTAGCTTCATGTCTCAACTTACAGGGACACTTGGTAGAGGACTGTTGAAACCACAACAGTGTGAACAGCTGATCTCGTGGATTGTGGACAATGCTTCAAGTAATTTGTCCACCAGTCAGTCTTCCACGCAGTCCACCCACGTTACCCAAGGGAGCACTCCTCTGGCTCCTCCACCTCAACCTCCTATCCCCCAGTCTGCCCCCTCCCAGGAAAATTTGGAATGCGATCCGGCATACTCTCAGGAACTGTTTTCTGGACCCTTCCCAGAGTCACAAACCACTTCTCAGGTTGCTGCTGACCTCGTTCCCGATGCCCAAGTTTTCCAACTGTCGCAGTCTGTGGGTGATGATGATGATCATGATGGCAATGTTGAGTTAATGACGATGAGGAGACACGGTTGTCAGACAGTGGTGAAGTTGTTGTCAGGGGAGGAATTCCGAGGGGGGAGCAGACTGAGGAATCGGAGATGACGAGGTGACTGACCCAAGCTGGGTTGATATGCCGAGTGAAGACAGTGCTTCTGAGCGGAGGCGAGTGCTGCACCAGAACAGGTTGTAAGAGGCAGTGGTGTGGCCAGAGGGAGAAGCAGGGCCAGAGCTGGTGCATCAGCAGCAACTGTTTCACGTAGTGAAGCTCCCGTGGCGAGGCCTAGATGTTCGCAAGTCTGGAGGTTCTTTAAAGAAAGTGAGGATGACCGACGGACTGTGGTGTGCAACCTGTGCCACACCAGGATCAGCAGGGGTGCCACCACTACTAGCCTAACCACCACCAGCATGCGCAGGCATATGAGTGCTAAACACCCACTCAATGGAACCAAGGCCGTTCACCACCTCCTGCGGGTCACACCACTGCTCCTTCCGCTGTGTCACTCGCTTCCTCTTCTAGTCAACCCCCTGCGTCACTCGCTGCCTCTGCTAGTCAACCCCCTGCGTCACTCGCTGCCTCTGCTAGTCAACCCCCTGCCCAGGACCCCGCCACGAGCGCCTCCCGCCGTAAAACCACAGCTTCGCCTCCACGATCCTCCACAGTGTCCACCAACGTGTCCCAGCGCAGCGTTCAGCTGTCTTTACAGCAGACGCTGGAGCGCAAGAGGAAATACAGTTCCACCCGCCCACATGCTCAAGCCCTCAACGTCCATATCTCCAAATTGCTTAGCCTGGAGATGCTGCCCTATAGGCTGGTAGAGACCGAGGCCTTTCGCAATCTCATGGCGGTGGCTGCCCCTTGGTATTCGGTCCCCAGCCGCCACTATTTTTCCCGATGTGCTGTCCCAGCCCTACACCAGCACGTGTCACAGAACATCATCCGTGCCCTGACCAACGCTGTTTCTGAGAAGGTCCACCTAACCACGGACACGTGGACAAGTGCTGCCGGGCAGGGACACTATATCTCACTGACGGCACATTGGTTTAACTTGGTGGAGGCTGGGACCGAGACTGACCCTGGGGCCGCTCATGTACTGCCCACACCGAGGATTGCGGGGCCTACCTCGGTCACGGTCTCTCAGACGTACTATGCCTCCTCCTCCTCCGACCCCTCCTCCTCCTCCACCGAATTACCATCCGTGGGCACGGCGCCTTCAGTCGGTAGCTCTAGGCGCAGCAGCAGTGCCGTGGGAAAGCGCCAGCAGGCGGTGCTCAAACTGCTGAGCTTAGGTGACAAAAGGCACACCGCCCAAGATCTGTTTCAGGGCATCACGGCGCAGACCAATGTGTGGCTGGCACCGCTGAACCTCAAGCCAGGCATGGTTTGTGTGACAACGGGCGTAACCTGGTGGCGGCTCTGCAACTCGGCAGACTGACACATGTGCCATGCCTGGCCCACGTGTTCCATCTCATAGTTCAGCGGTTCCTCAAGACATACCCCAATCTGTCTGATTTGCTCACCAAGGTGCGCCGCATCTGTGCGCATTTCCGCAAGTCGACCACAGATGCTGCCACTCTCAGGGCAGCACAGCACCGCCTACAACTGCCCGCTCACTGACTGTTGTGCGACGTGCCCACGAGATGGAATTCCACATTAAACATGTTATCCAGAGTTTACCAGCAGCGCAGAGCGATTGTAGACTGCCAGATGTCAACTTCCACCAGAACTGGTAGTCAGGTTAGTCAGTTCCTCAAGTCTACAATGAGGGAGGACGTGGATGTCTGATATC
>ONZH01021338.1:0-26994 GCA_900303285.1 Rhinella marina | reverse complement strand
CTTAATATACAACGGCAGGGAGTGAAAGGGTACCAAGAATGGTTCAAAAAAGGAGTGAGATACATTGACCAATTGTATCAAGGAGATAGATTTAAAACCTTTTTAGAGTTAAAGGAAGAATTCGGGCTAAAAAACACAGAAAACTTTGCATACATTAAATTACGGTGGATATTCAAAAATATAAGTGGATATGATAAGAATGCACTGAATATAGGGGAAGCAATATTACAGATAAGTGATAAAAATATAGGTTTGATTTCACAGGTGTACACAAAATTAATTAAAGTTAATTTGGAAAAAAATGTATAACATAATGGGAGGAGGAGCTAGGAAAACACCAAGATGAAAATGTATGGGAAAATATAAGGAAGGAAATGACATGTGTGTCTAAGAACTTCTCACATAGGATATCACAATATTTTGTAATTGACAGAATTCATAGAACTCCAGCATTCTTGTATAAAATAGGATATAGACAGGATGATAGATGTGGGAGATGTGGTGAAGAAAGAGCCGATTGGGTTCATATGTATTGGAGATGCCCCAAACTGCACAGATTTTGGCATGAAGTGATTAAGGTAATTAATAAACTATATAGAAACACGGAGGTGGAATTAGATGTAGATGCATGGACATGTATTTTTGGATACACCAATCAACAAAAAATTGTAGTAGTGGAGAAAAAAAAGATAGCTCAATTATTATTTTTAGCCCGAAAGTTAATATTGGTCAAGTGGCTAGGGAAAGACCCCCTACAGTAAAAGGATGGAAGAAAGAAGTGAATAACATCTGCGAACTGGAAAAACGATGGGCATTTAAGCTAAGTAATTTGGAAAGCTGGAATATGAAATGGGAGAGATGGGATAGTTGGATATTGGAAAATATTATTTAGTTCAAAGTTTTTGTTTTTTTTTTCTTTCTTTCTCTGGTAATTTTTTATTTATTTATTTATTTATTTATTTATTTATTTATTTTTTGGGTTATGTCCCTTCCTCCTCCCTCCCTCAATCAAGGGTGGGATTTTAGAGGGTGTGGGGTGGAGAATAGGGTAAATAAGAAAAAATGTGATTGTTATATTTTTGTAAAATGTACAGGGGATATTGAAAGAAACTTGTATTTCATGTTAATCATGGAAGTGTAAATTATTCTTTTATCCCCTGTTTCAAGGTAATAATTATGTAGCAATAAAAAGTATTTAATAAGAAAAAAAAAAATTAGATGCACCCCCGCTGATCAGCTGTTTGAAGAGAAGGCGAGCACCGTGCCAGCGCTGCCTCCTGTTCATTGTTTACCTGCTTGCCATTGCATCTTGTATAGGAGCGATCCATCCCATTGACATGAATGGGACGGCTGCAGATGTGACGGCCAGCAGGTAAACAATGAAGAAGGGGCAGTTCTGGCACTCCGCACGCCTCCTCTTCAAAGAGCTGATCAACGAGGGTGCCAGCTGCCGGACCCCCGCCAATCTGATATTGATGACCTATCCTGAGGATAGGTCATCAATTAATATAACTTGGACAACCCCTTAAAGCTTGTGCACCAGTGGATTGCTATGTCTGTACAGTTGTTTCCTGGCCACGCATTCTGTTATCGATGACTGATGATGGAGTGGAGGAGGAGCCTGAGTGGTAGAGGATGTGAAAGACATGGTCCTGCCCGTGGATGTGGTTTGGCTGCCGCCAGGGGGACCATATGAAGGAGCAGGGGCGTAGCTATAGGGGGTGCAGAGGTAGCAGTCGCTACCGGGCCCAGGAGCCTGAGGGGGCCCAAAGACCCTTGTGCCACATAAGAAGACACACAGAGCACTAAGGCAAGGGGGGCCCAAGCTGAACTCGTGCACCAGGGCCCATGAGCCTTTAGCTACGCCCCTGTTCAGAAGGAGGGAACTCCTGATATGGTAGCTGGTTCAATAGAGCTATGGTGCCTATGTTTGTGTTTGCCTGCCCATGTCTCATGTTTGCTCTTGCACATCATGCACAAAGTAATGCTTCTGTCTTCCAAGAACGTGGAGAAAAACTTCAAGACAGAAGATACTTGTGCAGAGCTAGAAGCAGCCGAGCTTGGCTTAGCTCTGGAACGTTCTGGACTTAACCCACCCACAGTGTCAGCAACATCACCATATCCCGAAGCATAGGTGGCCTTGGCTTTTCTTTGGGAAATTCAACACCTCTGCTCTTTATTGCTGCCACCATCCCCCTCCCCCTCTGATGTTGATGTTGCCTCCTCCTCCTCCTCAGCACCACCAATCCGGCTGCCAGGTCCTGTCCAGCACACAATCGTCATTGGCGTCCTCATCCTCCCTGCCACTTTTATCAGACTGCGAGATGTCATGGTGAGTTCTTTGGACTGACTCCCCTGCTTTGCATTTGCCCTGACTGCCACTGTCGCTGTCCCCAACACCAATACTGTGCCACTATTAAAACGCCAACACAGCTATGTCTGGCAGCCTCCTTCTCCTCCTCAGGGCAGTACAAATGCTAACTGCTCTCACTGAAGTCATCAACAGGGAGACTCACTTGACTATCTTCCATAGGGCGTGGTAGAGTTTTCTTGCCACTTCTTATGAAAAAGGAAAGGGTCCCATTATTAAAGGGCAGTGAAGACTCCACTGAAAGCCTTCTCTGGGGCTGCAAGGAGGAGGAGCAGGAGGAACGCTGTGACCCCTGGCTCTATGGCACGGTGCCACACTCCTAAGTCACCTTCACGTCATCCTGCTGTGATTAAGAGGAGGAGTGAGCCATCCAATCCGCAATCTCTAAAACTGCTTTCCCCTTGATAATGTTGTACCTTTTTGAAGCCAGGGCCTCCTATTACTATTACTACTTATGACCATATAGATGATTCTGTTACTACCCACATTCAGGTCTGGGTCCTTCCGAAGCCCTGACATTTGTGGGCCTAAGTGCACACAGTCACACAAAGTATGGAATGGTTTGCAAATCTGCTTTCTGGAACTTAAAGACAGCGAGGTGCAATACGACGTCCTTCCCTTTCCACAAACACACTAAAGACACTACTAGTAGTGCAGTATCGGTGTCACTAATAGATTTCTGCCCAATGTCTTTTACTCTTTAAAATATTCAGATGAAGTGAGGAAAATTGGCTTCTACCTCACAGGGGTTTTTTGCCTTCCTCTGGAACAACTTGTAGGATAACAGGGTGAACTGGATGGACAGAGGACTTTTTTCGGCCTTATAAACTATGTTACTATGTAGATTCAAATAAATTCTCCAGTGCAAAACACAAGTTTAAACCACTATGCAATTATTTCCCCCACCACTCCACCTCACCAAGTGCCTGGAGATGGAAATACACGGATTTAGGCCTGATATCACGGTATCACTCACATATATTTTTGTCCATGTCTCTTTATATTGTAAGACACGTATATGCTGGTTTTTAAAACTTAAATTAAATCAGCTATGTGGAGATGACCTGACATGGGGATTGAACCTGTATTTCAGGTGTTTTCACTGAGATTTCCAATGCTACATTGATGGTAAAACACGTATTGTACAGTTTTGCACTCATCTCTAGTGCAAAGACTGGAAATATGACTAAACGTAAACTGCATCACTGCTATACTTGCTATATGAAAGCTCTCTGCACACAGAAGTCAGGTCCAACAGACGGGATATGACATAACTATACAGTTTACATTTAGTCATGTTTCCAGTGTTTGCATGTGTCTTTGCACATGGCAGTGTGCCCCTGCTTGTAGTCCTTGTTTGCTTTGCATTGCGGTCATGCTGACGTTCACCTGAACCCGTTTTCACATTGTTTTGGTACAGTGGCACTCCCTGTCCGCCTGCCCAAGGCTTCTTCTTCTGCTTCTTCTTTTTTTTAACGTAAATGTTTATTAATTTTGATAAAATGAGTATAATATAGCTTCCTATATGATTCTAGATTGCCCTGAATTTTGTAGGCCAAAAGCCCAGGAGAGGCAAGTCTGTTAGTGCAGGTCCCATCTTGGAAGCCACCTTGTCTTTGGTAGATGTGCCCGACACAAATTTGATCAAAAATATGTGCAAAGAGCATCTAATTTTCATATAGTAAGTATAGCAGTGAAGCAATTTACACTTATTTGTGTTTCCAATGTTTGCATGTGTATTTGTGGATGAAGCAGCGTGCTGCTATCTCTCACACAGAGACAGAAGATTCTGCTCCCTAACTCTCTCACTCATATAGGATTCATATTAGGGCATTGTCGATAAGTACTGAGCAGTATATATGTGGATAAAGCACTTGGGGTGAAATATAACACTTACTATTAGCTATAATTATGTTTGCCCATAGATTTCACATGAAGACAGGATATTCTACCCACTTAGTTTCTCTCTTACTTGGAAGCACAACAAGTACTGAGCAGTATAAATGTGAAGAAAGCACTTGTAGTGAAATAAAGCACTTACTATTAGCTATATTTGTGACTGGCCATTGACTAAACATGGAGACAGAAGATTCTACTCTCTAACTATATTCCTTGCTTGAAATCACTCTGAAACACCATATAGTGCATTACAGACAAGTACTGAACAGTATAGATGTGAATAAAGCAGCTGCAGTGAAAGATACCACACACTACTAGTTGTAATGATGTTTGTCTATAGACTATATAGAGAGACAGGAGATTATGTGTCTCAACTCTCTGTAGACAACTCAGGATCATAGAGAAGTTCCATATAGTACATTAAAGATAAGTAGTGAGAAGTATAGATGTTAATAAAGCCCTTGGGGTGAGTTATAAAATTTAGTATTAGCTATAACAATCTCCGTACATAGACTAAACATGGAGACAGGAGATTCTACCTGATTCTTCTATCTCTCTTACTCATAATCAGTCAGAAGCTCCATATAGTACATTATAGATAAGTACTGAGCAGTATAGATGTGAATAAAGCACTTGGAGTGAAAGGTAACACTTACTACAAGCTTTAATGAAGTTTGTCCTTAGAATACACATAGAGACAGGAGACTGTGCTTCCTAACTGTCTGTCGCTAACTCAGGATCATAGAGAAGTTCCATATAGTACATTAAAGATAAGTACTAGTGAGAAGTATAGATGTTAATAAATCCTTAGGGTGATATATAACATTTAGTATTAGCTGAAACAATATCTGTTCATAGACTAGACATAGAGACAGGAGATTGTACCTGATTCCTCTATCTCTCTTACTCAGAACATGTCAGAAGCTCCATATAGTACGTTATAGATACAGTGCCTTGCGAAAGTATTCGGCCCCCTGGAACTTTTTAACCTTTTGCCACATTTCAGGCTTCAAACAAAAAGATAGAACATTTTACATTTTTGGTGAAGAATCAACAACAAGTGGGTCACAATTGTGAAGTGGAAGGAAATTTATTGGATCATTTAAACTTTTTTTGTAATAATAAAACTGAAAAGTGGGGCGTGCAAAATTATTCACAAATCTGCCCTTTATGGAAGAGTGGCAAGAAGAAAGCCATTTCTCAAAGATATCCATAAAAAGTCTGGTTTACAGTTTGCCACAAGCCCCTGGGAGACACCAAACATGTGGAAGAAGGGGCTCTGCTCAGAGGAAACCAAAATCAGACGTTTTGGAAACAATGGAAAACGATATGTTTGGTGTAAAAGCAGCACAGCTCATCCCCCTGAACACACCATCCCCACTGTCAGACATGGTGGGGGCAGCATCATGGTTTGGGCTTTTCATCAGCAGGGACAGGGAAGATGATGGATGGAGCCAAATACAGGAGCATTCTGGATGAAAAGACCTGAGACTAGGACGGAGATTTATCTTCCAACAAGATAATGATCCCAAACATAAAGCAGAATCTACAATGGAATGGTTCAAAAATAAGGTCTCAGGTCTTAGAACGGCCGGTCACAGTCCAGACCTGAATCAATGGAAGAAGATGTGGAAAGAGCTGAAAACTGCTGTTCACAAACGTCTCCATCCAACCTCAAAGAGGAAGAATGGGCAAGAATTTCATCTCTAGATGTGAAAACTGATAGAGACATCCCCCAGGAGACCGCAGCTGGAATCAAAGTATTAATGCAAGGGGGACGGATAATTCTGCACTTTTCAGTTTTATTATTACAAAAAAAGTTTAAATGATCCAATAAATTTCCTTCCACTTCACAATTGTGACCACTTGTTGTTGATTCTTCACCAAAATGTTAAATGTTATATCTTTTTGTTTGAAGCCTGAAATGTGGCAAAAGGTTGAAAAGTTCCAGGGGGACGAATACTTTCACAAGGCACTGTATGTACTGAGCAGTATAGATGTGAATAAAGCATTTGAAGTAAAATATAACACTTACTAGTAGCTGCTGAATCCTGTCTGCCCTTTTCTGCTTATGCCTCATATTTGTCTCTGGGGTACTGAACATTGTCTCTGATGTCACTGAACATTTGTCCTCTGATGTGATGTCTCTGAACTGACATTGTCTGTGAGTCACTGGACACTGATGTCACTGAAACATTTGTCCTCTGATGTCACTTGAACATTTGTCTCTGATGTCACTGTCTGAAAACCTTTTTTCTGAACATTTGCCTCACTGACATTTGTCTCTGATGAGGTCACTGAACATTTGTCTCTGATGTCACTGAACATTTGTCTCTGATGTCACTGAACATTTGTCTCTGATGTCACTGAACATTTGTCTCTGGGGTCACTGAACATTGTCTCTGATGTCATTTGTGATGTGAACACTCACTGAACATTTGTCTGATGTCTGATGTCACTGAAACATTTGTCGTCTGATGTCACTGAACATTTGTCTCACTGATGATGTCACTGAACATTTGTCTCTGATGTCACTGAACATTTGTCTCTGATGTCACTGAACATTTGTCTCTGATGTCACTGAACATTTGTCTCTGATGTCACTGAACATTTGTCTCTGATGTCACTGAACATTTGTCTCTGATGTCACTGAACATTTGTCTCTGAGGTCACTGAACATTTGTCTCTGGGGTCACTGAACATTTGTCTCTGATGTCACTGAACATTTGTCTCTGATGTCACTGAACATTTGTCTCTGGGTCACTGAACATTTGTCTCTGATGTCACTGAACATTTGTCTCTGATGTCACTTTGTCTCTGAACATTGTCTCTGATGTCACTGAACATTTGTCTCTGATGTCACTGAACATTTGTCTCTGAGGTCACTGAACATTTGTCTCTGATGTCACTGAACATTTGTCTCTGATGTCACTGAACATTTGTCTCTGATGTCACTGAACATTTGTCTCTGGGTCACTGAACATTTGTCTGTGATGTCACTGAACATTTGTCTCTGATGTCACTGAACATTTGTCTCTGAATGTCACTGACATTTGTCTCTGACATTTGTCACTTTGTCTCTGACATTGTCTCTGATGTCACTGAACATTTGTCTCTGATGTCACTGAACATTTGTCTCTGAGGTGAACACTGAACATTTGTCTTTGATGTCACTGAACATTTTGTCTCTCACTGAACATTTGTCTCTGAGGTCACTGAACATTTGTCTCTGTGGTCACTGAACATTTGTCTCTTGTCACTGAACTTGCTGAGGTCACACTTTGTCTCTCACTGAAGATGTCACTGAACATCTTGTCTGAACATTGTCTGAACATTGTCACTCATTTGTCTCACTGTCACTGAACATTTGTCTCTCTGATGTCACTGAACATTTGTCTGTCACTGAACATTTGTCTCGATGTCACTGAACATTTGTCTCTGGGTCACTGAACATTTGTCTCTGATGTCACTGATCACCATTTGTCTCTCTGATGTCACTGAACATTTGTCTCTGTCACTGAACATTTGTTCTCTCACTGATTTGTCTCTGTCACTGAACATTTGTCTCTGAGGTCACTGAACATTTGTTCTGGGGTCACTGAACATTTGTCTCTGATGTCATGTCACTGAACATTTGTCTCTGATGTCACTGAACATTTGTCTCTGATGTCACTGAACAACACATTTGTCTCTATGTCACTGAACATTTGTCTGAGGTCACTGAACAGGTCACTGAACATTTGTCTCTCTGATGTCCACTGAACATTTGTCTCTGAGTCACTGAACATTTGTCTCTGATGTCATTTGTCTCTGAACATTTGTCTCACTGACATTTGTCTCTGATGTCACTGAACATTTGTCTCTGAGGTCACTGAACATGTGAACATTTGTCTCTGAGTCACTGAACATTTGTCTCTGATGTCACTGAACATTTGTCTCTGAGGTCAGGTCACTGAACATTTGTTCTCTGAACATTTGTCTCTGATGTCACTGAACATTTGTCTCTGATGTCACTGAACATTTGTCTCTGAGGTCACTGAACATTTGTCTCTGATGTCACTGAACATTTGTCTCTGATGTCACTGAACATTTGTCTCTGATGTCACTGAACATTGTCTGATTCACTGAACATTTGTCTCTGAACATTTGTCTGATGTCACTGAACATTTGTCTCACTGAACATCTGTCACTGAACATTTGTTTGTCACTGAACATCTTGTCTCTGTCTCTGATGTCACTGAACATTTGTCTCTTCACTGAACATTTGTCTCTCTGAACATTTGTCTCTGGTCACTGAACATTTGTCTCTGATGTCACTGAACATGTCTTGAACATTTGTCTCTGGTCACTGAACATTTGGTCTCTGATGTCACTGAACATTTGTCCTCTGATGTGAACATTGTCTCTAAACATGTCTTGTCTCTCTGATGTCACTGAACATTTGTCTCTGATGTCACTGAACATTTGTCTCTGAGGTCACTGAACATTTGTCTCTGGGTCACTGAACATTTGTCTCTGATGTCACTGAAACATTTGTCTAGTTATTTAGTCTTTATTTTCCCTAGAAAATTACCCAGTGATGCGTTGGTCTGTTTGGTCTGTGTTAATTGGATTTGTTCCAAGGGTGCACACTTTCCCCTGACGAAGCTTTATGCGAAACGCATTGGGTAAGTGAGGGACACTGTTTTGGGCAGCGGTTGTACATTTATTGTTAGCTGTAGAGTGGCATATACTATGAATTCAACTTTGATAGCCATATTAACTATAATAACTGTGTGGACCTTGTTGCCATGAATTGGTCAGGTTTTTTTTTTTACCATATTTGGATTGTGTGTGAGCTAGCCCTTTTAGCTAGGCCCTAGTCCCTCACTTGGATTTGTTCACTGCATTATGTGGAGGTTTTAAGGATACTTTTCTCTTGGCAATTAATGTATTTCATAAAGGTGGTTGTTACAATATAATCATTTGGACTCTTTGAATGATTTAGGTGCATACTCTTTGGTTGTAAGATTTAGTGCAGTAATACATGTATGTATCTCATAGGTGGTCAATTATAGGTTATTATTAGTATTGAGCGAACATGTTCGGCTGAATACACTATTCAGCCGAATACCGCGTGTGCTTGAGCGCCATGCTCGAGTCACCTCCCCTCACGCTAATTAGCCAATTAGCGTGCGGGGAGGGATATCATTCAGTGTAATGACAGTAGCCATTTTAGCTACTGGCATTACACTGATTGGCTGGCCGGATCACATGTCACCCAGGTGACATGTGACCCGGCCAGTGTTAGACAGGGAGAGCTGCTGCATGCAGGGACAGACAGTGTAGGGAGAGAAGCACGCTAGGCAGGGATAGAAATCGCTAAACAAAGACCCAAAAGCCCTTTTAAGGGCTATTATATCTGGCACAAACCTACATTTTATTATTTTTGAGGACTTTAAAGGTGGTGAAAATAGCGCTAGGTGGCCTGCCATTAACGCCACATGCTCTGCTGCAGCAAGGAGGGACATACACTGTAGGGAGAGAAGCACGCTAGGAAGGGATAGAAATCGCTCAAAAAAAGACCCAAAAGCCCTTTTAAGGGCTATTATATCTGGCACAAAGCAATATTTTATTATTTTTGGGGTGTTTAAAGGTGGTGAAAATAGCACTAGGTGGCCTGCCATTAATGCCACATGTGCTGCTGCTGCTGCTGCTGCTGCATGCTGTAGGATACTCTCTGTATTCTATATACCTGACATACTTTGCTATAATTTCTGCTGTTATCCCGCGTACTTCTTTTGCGTCTTGCTGTATAACATTTGTGCAAGGAGGGTTAGTATCATTGTTCAAAAGACACAAAAGTCCATTATTAAATCCTTCTGCATTTTTTTTTTTTGGTGGCAAAAATAACATAAGTGTGCCCTGTCAGTAACACTAGGTGCACAATGTATTATAACCGTTCAAAAGTCTATGTAGCGGACATCCGTTGTTACTAGGGATGAGCGAACTTTTGAAAAATTCGGTTCGGTTCGGTTCGGCGAACTTTCTTGAAGTTCGGATTCGTACGAACCGAACCTAAAACGAACCTTATACGAACGAATATACGCATATTTGAGAATCTACACTAATACGTACGCTAATGCGAACATTCCCGCACAAATAACGAACATACAGTCTAGCGTTGTCAAAGGTACGCTACTTAACTGAATATGCTTCACACACATGGGGACAAGCCCCAAATAAACCCCTACTATAGGTTCCTAAACTTTTATTAAAACTTAACCTTTATTTGTGTTAGTAAGAATGAGAGTCATCAACAACTAGTGAATTAAAACCTTCAACAGGAGGCCTGGACTTTTTCTATTATTTGTTTGTCTAGGCCGCATGACCCATAGGAGGGGCTGGTAGACCATAGGAGCACTGTGTGGTGTTCGGTATATGACTGTTCCTGTGCGGTCCTAAATTAGCCACACCATTGCCAGTTTATATTATATTTTCATAAAAAAACACATCTCTTATAGGGAGATTGCTCTTAACGCAATGACTGGCACTTTGGTGTAACTACAATGGCCACACATTATTTTAGCCACATTGGTATGCACCTCATATACCTCTATGAAGGTTAATTTTTGTTTTTTGTTTTTATAATTTTATATATATGATTGTCTACCTCTGTGCATACCTAGCGTGACTAATCAACACTTTTAGTATTACCAGGGACCATGTGCAGTAACTATTCATATCACCACATATACTTCACTATCCCTGTGCAGTCCTTAGCTGGCTGCACCGTAGCTTGTCTGTACTAACATACCAGACCACACACGCAGTCACTCTTGAATGATTTTTCACACAGCTCACTAGTCCTGTGCAAGCCTTAAGGTGGCTGCACTATTATTAATCTATCTAGTCACCACACACAGTCACCACTCCATGCTCACTAGGTCGCTTGCCCCCTGTAGTATAACTATAGATCCCTGCCTCCTGTGCCTTAAAATAGTAGCGCAACCTCTCCGGGGAGAGGTTGCGCTACTATTTTAAGGCACAGGAGGCAGGGATCTATAGTTATACTACAGGGGGCAAGCGACCTAGTGAGCATGGAGTGGTGACTGTGTGTGGTGACTAGATAGATTAATAATAGTGCAGCCACCTTAAGGCTTGCACAGGACTAGTGAGCTGTGTGAAAAATCATTCAAGAGTGACTGCGTGTGTGGTCTGGTATGTTAGTACAGACAAGCTACGGTGCAGCCAGCTAAGGACTGCACAGGGATAGTGAAGTATATGTGGTGATATGAATAGTTACTGCACATGGTCCCTGGTAATACTAAAAGTGTTGATTAGTCACGCTAGGTATGCACAGAGGTAGACAATCATATATATAAAATTATAAAAACAAAAAACAAAAATTAACCTTCATAGAGGTATATGAGGTGCATACCAATGTGGCTAAAATAATGTGTGGCCATTGTAGTTACACCAAAGTGCCAGTCATTGCGTTAAGAGCAATCTCCCTATAAGAGATGTGTTTTTTTATGAAAATATAATATAAACTGGCAATGGTGTGGCTAATTTAGGACCGCACAGGAACAGTCATATACCGAACACCACACAGTGCTCCTATGGTCTACCAGCCCCTCCTATGGGTCATGCGGCCTAGACAAACAATAATAGAAAAGTCCAGGCCTCCTGTTGAAGGTTTTAATTCACTAGTTGTTGATGACTCTCATTCTTACTAACACAAATAAAGGTTAAGTTTTAATAAAAGTTTAGGAACCTATAGTAGGGGTTTATTTGGGGCTTGTCCCCATGTGTGTGAAGTATATAAAGGTCCCCGAGGTTCCAAACTAGGGGAATTATTAGTTTTGTTAACTGAATATGTACGCATTTGATGTGCCGTTTTTATTTTAACCAGATTCGTCTTAAAAGTTCTTAAACGAATCTGGTTCGTTACGGTTCTGTTCGCTCGTCCGAACGAACGTTCGGACGAACGAAAATAATAAGTTATTATTTTCGTTCGTCCGAACGTTCGTTCGGACGAGCGAACAGAAACCGTAACGAACCAGATTATTAATAACCCATCTCGGCCATTCTCCTCCCAAAAGGGTGGTTTGACACGAGGGTCACACCAGGATACAAGGGATTGTAGGAGTAATAAATAATCCCTTGTATCCTGGTCTATTCTGTGGAAAAAGTAAACTTTATTTACGAACCTGACTCATACGAACTTGACGAAAGTTCGGTTCGGGGACGAACCGAACGTTCGGTAAAGTTCGTAACGAATCTGGTTCGTTACGGTTCGGTTCGCTCATCCCTAGTTGTTACATTTAATACTGTTAATTTAAGCCACTGTTCCTCATTTGCGTCTGCTGTATAACATTTGCACATGTAGAGAATTATACTGTAGGGATAGGATTTGGCTAGTTAGGGCTAGTGTTTCTGTTTCAAAGTCACAAAAGTCTGGCTGCATTTTCTTTTCTTTTGGGGCAAAAAGAACGCAAGTGTGCCCTGACACTACCAGTACGTGCACAGCGTGTGTATTAGAACCTTTCAAACGTCTATATACCTGACATCCATTTTTTATATTTTCTACCGTTAATTTAGGCTGCAGTTCCTCATTTGCATATGCAGTATAACTTGTGCAAGCAGGGACCTACACTGTAGGGATAGGATTTGGCTAGGCAGGGCTAGTATTTGTGTTCAAAAGACACAAAAGTCCATTGTTATATCTGGCTGCATTTTTTTTCTTTTGTGGCAAAAAGAACGCAAGTGTGCCCTGACAGTAACACTACATGCACAGCATGTGCATTATAACGTTTCTATAGTCTATATACCTGACATCCGTATTTTTTTTACCGTTAATTTACGCCGTTGTTCCTAATTTGCGGCTGCTCTATAACGTTTGCACATTCTAAATATTTGAGATTTGGTGAAATTGTTCTGATCATACACTTAATAAAAATCTGCACTACTGCACTTGTGACAAAGTCGCATATATACTATATAATATGCGCAAGGCAAGCAGAAAAGGACGGGAAAGTGGGCGTGCTGCTGATGGTGAACGCAGAGGCGATGGCTCTGGGCGCGGTGAAACTGTGCCTGCTGGCAGAGCCCAAGAAACAAAGTCATCTAAAAATCCTAGCTTCATGTCTCAGTTTGGAGGGCTGCGCAAGAAAGGTTCTTGTTAGGTCAACATGTCAGGAGGACCAGAGTGAGGTTACATTTTTTAGGTTAAAAAATTAGGGGTGAGGGCCTGCTGGTGAACCTCTTAAGTATTTAAAGGCGAGGGCAGCCTAATAAGCAGTTTGATATGCTGGAGGAAGAGGACAAGAAGAGGAAGGGGTTCATGGAAATACAGTTTATTCAATACACCTTAAAAGCCACATTTAAAGTTCCTTTATGTTCAGCCGCTTTCCTCTGGTGGGGTAGCGAAGTCAGGGGCAATCCAGGCCTTGTTCATTTTGATTAGCATCAACCTGTCAGGATTTTCAGTTGACAGGCGAATGCGCTTAGCAGTTATTATGCCCCAAGCGGCACTAAATAACCGCTCCGAACGCTGGCGGCAGGGCAGGCCAGCACCTCAAAGGCGTAGAACGCCAGTTCGTGCCATGTATCCAGCTTAGACACCCAATACTTATAAGGTACAGAGGGATCGCTGAGGACATTGACATTGTTAGCTAGGTAATCCTTTACCATTTTACAAAACTTTTCCCTCCTAGTTGTGACACTAGGATGATTATCAGAATCTGTTCCACATGCAGCGCTGTTCGTCTTTATTGAGAGCAGTAAATAACCAATCAGAAAAACGGTGGCGGCAGGGCAGTCCAGCACCTCCAAGGCGTAGATAGCCAGTTCGTGCCATGTGTCCAACTTAGACACCCAATAATTATAAGGCACAGAGAGATCGCTGAGGACGTTGACATTGTCAGCTAGGTAATCCTTTACCATTTTACAAAACTTTTCCCTCATAGTTGTGACACTAGGATGATTATCAGAACATTTTCCACATGCAGCGCTGTTCGTCTTTATTGAGAGCAGGTAGGGTTCCAGCGCGTGCTCAGATCGCACAGCAGTCAGTGAGTTGGCAAGTGTAAGCGCTGCTGCAGCGTTGCCAGACCGGCGGAAGCTGGTAACTTTCGGAAATGGGCACCTTCACCAGCAGCTCAGGCAAATTGGTGTAGTTTTTGAGAAACCACTGAACCACTAAGTTGAAGCAGTTGTTTGGCCTGAGGGGGACTCCTGTTCGTCCTTCCTGTTGGAGGAACAGGTAGAATCATTCCTGTCATTAGTTCCAGGGTCCTATAGAATCAGTTTGGTTTAGGTTCCTGTGTATGAACTCGCCTACATTTGAGGCCTGTTCATACTGGTAGTAAGTCAGGATTAGAGTTAGGGTTCCCTTTAGGAGGTGTCCATTTTCCTTCCTTAATTTCCAGGCCTAATCTCCTTTCCCTCCTATGCTCTGTGTGGTTTCCCCCCACACCTGAGCGTGACAGTATGTGTGTGTGCTTGCTGGGCTCCAAAGTCGCCACCAAGTTGAGGCCGTTATCAGACAAAACCATGCCTGGTTGTAGGTTGAGTGGAGAGAGCCTGGTCCCTTTTACCCTGCCACAGCACTGTGGCGGTGTGTTGTTTGTCACCTAAGCAAATAAGTTTTAGCACAGCCTGTTGCCGCTTCCCCACCGCTGTGCTACACTGCTTCCAGCTACTGACTCATGGCTGACTGGTGCTGCAAGATGAGAATTCCTAGATGAAAGTGGTAGAGGAGAAGGAGGGGTTGCAGCCGCTAAAGTAGGTGGTGACGGAAATCCTGATGGAAGTAGGGCCCCCAATCCTTTGTGTCGGTAGCACCTGTGCCATCCCAGGGTACGACTCGCTCCCAGCCTCCACAACGTTCACCCAGTGTGCCGTCAGGGAAATGTAGTGTCCCTGGCCAAAAGCACTTGTCCATGTGTCAGTCATTAAGTGGACCTTCCCAGTAACTGCGTTGGTCAGGGCACGGAATATGTTACGGGACACATGCTGGTGTAAGGCGGTGAGGGCACACCGGGAAAAATAGTGGCGGCTAGGTACTGAGTAACGAAGGACAGCCGCCGCCATCAGACTGCGAAAAGCCTTAGTGTCCACAAGCAACATTTTCAGCGCCAGCAATTTGTAAAGGTGTGCATTTAGTGATATGGCCTGTGGGTGGGTGGGTGGCTTGGGTATTTGAACTTTCGTTCAAAGGCCTGGGGTATGGACATTTGTATGCTGCGCTGGGACACAGAAGTGGATGTGCTCGCTGATGGTCCTTGCGAGAGTCCAGGTGCAGGGGGGAGGCATCTGGGCCTGCGTCTTGGCTAGCACGTAACACAGGGAAAAGGAGGCAGTGGTGTTACCCGCAGAAACCGATTGTGGATCCAGGCGTTTGGCCCACCTATTAGGGTGCTTTGCTGCCATGAAGATCATGCTGGTGGTGGTCAGGTTACTAGTGTTCATGCCCCTGCTCATTTTGGTACGGCACAGGTTGCAAATGACAATTCTTTTATCGTCCACACTTGTTGGTGTGGCCTGCCTTCTCCCTTTTGTCACCCCACTGCCTCTTCCAGCCTGTTGTGGTGCTGCACATAACTTCCCCTCTGTACTGCTGTCCTTGCTCAGCTTGCCTCCTTCCCATGTTGGGACAGTGATTTCAGCGTCCACTACGTCCTCTTCCTCTTCGGGAAAGAATTTTTTCCCTTAAAGTGAGGAATATTGGCTTTTACCTCACAGGTTTTTTTTGCCTTCCTCTGGATCAACTTGCAGGATAACAGGCCGAACTGGATGGACAGATGTCTTTTTTTCGGCCTTATAAACTATGTTACTATGTTACTTGTTCACTCTGGTCCTCATCCTGACAAGTTGACGTTCAGTGCTGCTGACACTCAAAAACATTTGGGGTGAGGGGCTGCTGCTGATCTGACCGTCTAAAACATTAGGGGCGAGTGCCTACTGCTGAGCTGACCATGTAAAACATTCGGGGTGAGTGCCTGCTGCTGATCTGACAGTGTAAAACATTAGGGGTGAGGGCGTGCTGCTACTTGTGCTTTACATACAAGTAAATATATGTTTCCTAACAATATTTCCTGTAAAATCGATGTTATCTTGGGTTTTGGGGGTGTATTTTTGTCATTCTGTAAAAGTGGCGTAATAGTTGGACATCATCGTTAATAGCAGCGACTTTGGTGTCCAAGATGCATCCAGACATCCTCCCCATGCTGTTCCCTAACCATTTCAGTGGTGTTTCCACCATTTTCTGACGTTTCCCTATGAACCAGACACCCTCCCATTTGCAGAGCCGGGGGTGCCTGGTCTTCTCCCATTGACTTCCATTATACTCGGGTGCTCGGCCGAGCACTCGAGCACCAC
The DNA here is from genome assembly GCA_900303285.1 of Rhinella marina. Classification (NCBI taxonomy): domain Eukaryota; kingdom Metazoa; phylum Chordata; class Amphibia; order Anura; family Bufonidae; genus Rhinella; species Rhinella marina. The sequence goes on along the minus strand of ONZH01021338.1, from coordinate 10,361 downwards.
CTAGTGTTCAGCCAGAGCACCCAAACATCGAGGTGCTCGATCATCACTAGTTATTATATATGGATAAATTGTAAGTTTTGTAAGAATAATAAGTTTATTTTTATTTGTCTTTAAATACATTTTGAAACTTGGTGACATTGAATCAGTATTCATTTTTTCAGCACAACATATTGTGTACACAATGTGCATAAGAAGGGCCTTTATAGTTAATTTGTCAAAATGTATTTTCTTGCATAATTCATGCATAATTCAAATCTGATAAAAAGGTAGGGGAGGTCTTAAATAACCTTTGGGAATTTCTGCTTATAGTATTTCACCATATGGTTAGAACAGCTCAACTAAGCAAAGAAAAAAGATAAGCCAATCATTACTCTTACAAATGCAGGTCAGTCAATATGGAAAATTTCAATATCCTTTCTGTAAATACAGCAGTAAAAGCATTCAACATTATGATGATACAAGTTCTAATCAGGATCACCACAGGAAAGACATATCAAGAGTTACCTCTACTGTAAAGGAAACATATATTAAAGTCACAAGTCTAAAAAGTTCACAGTCCCTCAGATTAATGTCCAATTGAATGCTTCAATGAGTCCAAGCACCAGATCATTGGAGATTCAGGCAGTCAATCCACTGCAGTAGAATTGCTGTTAAAAAAAAAAAAAAGGAATTAGCGAGAGAGGTAGTAGAAAATAGTGACTGTGGACAATGGACATCAATCCAGTGTAAATCTACATGTTTCTCTGATGAGACCAAATTTGAGATGCTTGTCTGTAATAGCTGTTTAGTAATGAATGTAATGCTCTGCAAAGTAAGTGAATACAAGTGTTGTCCTGAGTGACATGTCTGACTGCTGGGATACTCAGCAGCATGTTGTATGTGTAGGACTACAAGTCCCAGCTGTACAATGACACAGCTGATACACAGAGGACCTTCCCTCTACCTGTTCTTGTGCAATTCTCTACAGATCTCCTCTAGTCTGCCAGCTCCTATGCCAAGCATTTGTCTCCTCACTGCCTTCAGTCCTGAGTCTGTGCTGGCAGATGGGGTTAAAATCCTATCTGAAAGAATCCAGGGAGAGAGCAGCAACAGCCGGCAGTGCATAGGGGCATGGCCAGCACAGTAATGTCTTGTGTGCAGACTCTTATCTGCTGTGCATGAAACATCATCAGAGCAGGAAGAGAAGCTGACATCACAGGTCATGGGACCCTCAGTGAACTCTGAGCAAGGGGCCACGGAAGTTAAAGTAAGTGCATTGAAAAAACATCACATTTGCCTAGTTAGACACATACAAAGGACAAACAAATAACTTGGACAACCCCTGTAATGTAATAAAGTTAGGCCTCAATCATCTGTTTACGTATATTCAGTTTCCATATGGCTACAATTTACATTTTTTTAGGGGGAGGGGTTCAATTAATTAAGCAGCATACAGATGTGGCCAAGCAAAAAATTGACTCTGATAACACATGTCACAATGTTATCTTGTGACAAAACCTATTGAAATCCATTGAAAAAGTAAATGAACACTTTCTTGCCATTGTTTACTTAATGTGTTAACCATCACGTTTAGCTCGGCTACATCTATATATTCGTGATTACTACAGATGCAGCCGAGCTAAATTTGATGGTTAACATGTTAAGTAAACAATGGCAAGAAAGTGTTCATTTAGTTTGACACAAGATAACTGAGACAACACTGTCAAATATGTTAACAGAGTCAATTTTAGCTTGGTTACATCAATACACAGGGTAGTGCACAACAGTATCTGAGAGGCCCAAAAATGTTCTGGCTACATAAGGGTTCCAAATGAAAGACTCAGAGCCAGAACATGGGTGATAGCAGCACCAATTATCCAGCCAGAAGTATGGAGTTTTTTATTCACCAGAAAAGAGGTGTGCAAAATATGCAAAATTAAAATAAACTGTGGCTGTTCAAACAAAATGATAGGTACCAGAGGTCTATTGCAACACATGAGGCGGCATCACCAGATCTTTTTGGAAAATGCAACTGGCCAGCATTCCCAATCAGAAAAAAAACTGTCCTTTGTCTCCTTGTCTCGTGATACATATGTAACGGAACATTTAGCAATGAAAAAACTTTTCGCCATCAGGACATGTTTCTGGCAGTGAAGTCACTATAGTACCATTGTATTGGAGCCTTGTACTCTTACATGGCAGAGAATGTGGGACACTACTAGAGATTCTCGCTGTGCATCAATCTGCATTCCACAGTGGACACCTGGAGCAGTTGTTATGGGCAGGGACAGTACATGTCTTTCTTGGCCCACTGGGTCAATGTTTTTTGTGGCAGTGAAGAGGCAGCACCCCAGCAACATGGTCAGATTCTTTTGACCCCCTCCTACCATATCATGGGGCTGGCTCCCACAGCAGACACTTCCTCCACTTCCTCCTCCATGGACACGGTCCTTTTTTCAACAGCAGCAGGGCACAAAATCACCCACGCTACCCATCCTTCCTATAACACGTATCAAGAACACACATGTTGAGGACCCACAATGAGAAACTCCCATAGGAAAGATGGAGGAGGAAGAATGGTCAGAGTTGGAGGAGAAAGAGGATGATGATGACAGTGACACCGGCCACGACACACAATCATCTCAGTGGGGGCAGAAGTGAAACTCTGCAAGGGAGATAGGGGATAATTATTAGATCAGTGGGGGTCCCTATCCACGGATAGCTGATAACTATTATATTGGCAGGGATCCTACCATTGAGTCTCCACCAATCACAAATTAATGGAACGTCCACGTGCATGTACGACCGGCTGCTCTGTTAATTTTAACAGGGCTGCAGGGGTTAAGGGACCTGCTTTATCAAAATCGTGGGGGTCCCAACAGTAGGACCCCCACCAATCTAATAGTTATCACCTACCCTGTGGATAGGGATAACTTGAAACAACAAGAATACCCTTTTAACACCGAGGAGAAAAAGGCTGAGATTGTGAATTGGATGGCTCACTCCTCCCCTCAGTCACAGCAGTATGACGTTGAGGTGGCTTCTGAGTATGATACCGTGCCTTGAAGCTCCGGGTTAACGCTTTCCTCCTACTCCTCCTACTTGCAATCCCAGAGAAGCTTTCAGTACTGTCTTCTCTGTCTTCACTACAAAAGATAGTCAAGAGAGTCTCCTTGTTTATGACTTGTGTTGGAAAAGTAAGCATTTGCACTATCCTGAGGACAAGGTTCAGTAAGAAGTGAGGGACCCCATGCATAGCGGTCTTGGGTGGGATAATAGCGGCACCCCTGACACGGTGGTTGCTGTGGGGATTGTGGTAGTAAGAGTTTCACTCTGGACAAACAAAGCCAGGAGTTGGGAGGGAGACCAAGGAGCCCACCAGTCTGATAAAAGTATCAAGGAGGGTGAGGACTATGACAATGATTGTGTGTTGGACAGGACCTGGAAGCTGAATTGGGGTGCTGAGGAGGAAATATTAGAGGAGAAGGGTGATGGCTATGGCAGCAATAAAGAGTGGAGGCAGCAATGTACAGCCAATACCTCCAAAAGGCCTTACAGATCTAGTTCTATTGGGGTCAGCTTGGGAACTGGTTATGCTGCTGATACTCTGGGTAAAGGCTAAAAATTTCCCAGACCTAGGCCAAGCTCAGCTGCCTCTTGCTCTGTGCTATATGACATTTTTTTCTCCATTTTCACCAGCACACAAAATCATAGCCCACCTCCCACCTGGCCAAGTTGCTGGTGGTACAGTTGCTGCTATACCACTTAGTTGTGGTATGTAAATGTGGCGCCTTTTTGTGCTTTCACCTAATTTTTTTTTTTCCTGTGGTGTGGTTTTAGCGGTGGGCTGGGACTCTGGGCTGGGCAGGCATGCAAGGGTACTGCTGCTATATGGAAAATGTAACTCTCATTGATCAGCAAATGTGCCACACTATCTCACCTTCACTTAAACTTTATTATTCTTGGCTTTATCCTGTGTGATGTCTGTGTGGCACTCCTCGCTAAGCAGGAAAGGGTACTAGCACTATTTGTCAAATTTAACTCTCATCAGTCAGAAAATGAGGCCCACTTGCGCACCTTCATTTAAATATAATTTTTCTGTGGTGTGACCCAGGCATTGTTGGTGTTTTGCCAATCAAGAAAGGGTACGGCTGCTATATGGAAAATTTAACTCTTGTTGTTGGACAAATGAGGCACACTTCTTTGCCTTTACCTAAATTAAATTTTACTGAGATCTGGGCAGGGTTGCATGGTGAAACTCATATGGGAAGGCATTCTACCCTCTTAAAGCATAATTTTTGGGCGCTTGGTTCCCCATCAAGCCACTTTTCTTTGTATTTTTTGTTTTTATCCTATAACATTGTGTGTATGTGTTTAAACACCATATAACCATATAATTTTTGAAAGCTTTGGAAAATGAAAAAGCATAACACACAGTGTGTTTCTAAACTTACTGTTTGTTAACACAGTCAAACATGTTTATCCATAAATATGTATGTCAGTGTCATTCTGACATGACTTAATATTGCTGTCATTGTGTTCAAGAGTGTCATGAACCAGCAGGTGTGGACCCACTGTGCCTCGCGCCCTACCTCCTCTAAGGGCGTTGTCTAAGTGAAACCCCTCGTTCTTCACAATTACCCCTGATGGTGGGGATAGACTTTCCGAGGGGAACACCAGGTCGCTACCTCCTGAGGAGGGTCGGGACACGAGGCAGCTGGTCCAGGGGGACCAAGAGATACCTGCGAAGGTACCTGTAGTACAGCGGTGGTCAACAGGCCGGGTCGAATCCAGGAGAGGCAATACAGGACCGAGGAATGAGGCAGAAGCAGAGTCAGACAGGCAAAGGGTCAGGGCAGGCGGCACAGGTACTTAGTCAGGCAATCCGGGTCGGCAACGGGAAGGTCAATGCAGGCATGTAAGGATCAGGCGGGTAGCGGAGTCGAATAACAAGGCCCGGGTCAGAACACAGGAACACAAGCAGGAACAGGTATAACCAAAATGCAAGATAGGGCTGAGCAAACTAAATAGGTCCAGGGTTGGTCAATCAGGACACATGACCACCCCACATGACCTAGCATGGTCACATGATCGAAACAGCTTCAGCCCAGAGGGAGTGAGTAATACAGGGCAGTATGGAAGCTCTGGAGCGGATCATCGTGCAACAGCACTACACAGTCAGAGCTCAGGACTGCAGCGGTGAATGGAAAGTACAACCAGCAGCTCACCGCTGGACACGACGCCCAAAACGGCAACGGTAAGCAGGGGTGCAGGGGTACAGCGGCGCACAGCAGCCGCTGTTACAAAGAGCTTAGGGAGGGAAAAAGCAAAAATTGATTAAAAATGAATGAAAAGAAATAACATTATTTCCTAAAAATTTGGAGTCCTAGGAGACTAGAGGGTCTTCTATACCAATTTCCACTGCAATTAGAGCCACTTTGGTTAGAGTAGAATCGATTGGGGTCTGAACCAAACTTTTCAAAATTTTGGGAAACATGAACCAAACCAAGTCTCAATCATCTTTACTATCCACATCATTTTTTTTTTTGTAAACTGACAAATCTCTAACCATCTTTACTATCCACATCATTTTTTTTTTTTGTAAACTGACAAATCTCTATACAGATGCTACAGACATGTTGTATCATGAATAGAAATTGCATATTCATTAATCAGTTCATAGTCTATCTCTCCTCAGTTGAGAATTTATCATTTATTGTAAATTCCAAGAGGTTAAAGGCGCTATGTTCAGGGTCAGCTCTGAACCCGCATTTCTTGCTCCGATATGCTCCCCTTGCATAGAGCTGCATCATCGGGCTTCACAAGAGTATGCTAGGCAGAGACTAGGCTGTTAGAGCCTAGGGCTACGTTATAGATCACCCATTTGTGACGGTGACATCACTGGGATCACTGTTAGCTGGAAGCCTCTCCTTAGAATAGTGAAGATGAAAAAAACAGACCTTGTGCTGCGCAATGCAGAATAGGGCAACGGGGAGCATCTGAGCAAGAAATGCTCCAATGCTCCACGCATGTATGCTAAATGAGTGAAAATGAAGTTATGTCGGGGTTTAGCTCTGGACCAGGACAATCCCTTTAATATATTAAGCATTTCCGTCTACACAAGTTTCAGCAGTCTCATGACTTAAGCAAAGCATTACATAAATTAAATCTTCTTCAGCTGTTAAACGAAAACTAAGCCTCATAAAATCTTTCAGCAATGTCAAAAATATAGACACTACTGACATACAATCATATGATAAGGGTATATCAAATAGTGTCATAACATTACAAGGACATAACTTTGTCATAGTTAATACAGTTAAAAAATACATTATGTCCATTAAAGGGAACCTGTCATCTACGAAACACCCACTGAACTAGAGTAAGCAGTGTATAGTGTAGGTGATGCTGAATCCGAATATGTAAGTTTTATCTTCATACTCACTTCCATTCCGACGCTGTGCTCCCACAAACTAGCAGTAAAATGCATTCAGAGGACTCTTCTTTGAGTCCTCTCCATTATGTGAGTGAGCTCAGGAGTCCTCTCAATACATTTTACTGCTGGTTTGTGGGAGCACAGCGTCGGAATGGAAATGAGTATGAAGATAAAACTTACATATTCGGATTCAGCATCACTTACACTATACACCACGTACTCTAGTTTGGAGGGCGTTTCAGAGCTGACAGATTCCCTTTAAGTTCAACCAAGGGATGGGTGGGTATTCAGAAGATCAGAGATAACTTTGTCATGAAACCTGTTTTCTCTTTGTACTCCCTTCAAAAGAGGGTATTTTTCTTTCCATTCCCTTGATGTATCTGTCACCTAAAGCTCTTGATTTAGCACTTTTATTACCAGTTGCAGGAATATATTGAGATAAACACTGAGAAACACTGTCCTCAAAAGTCCCTTCCATTGTCCAGTAGTCAGTTGGGGATCGACTGTTTTCACACTTTTTCCTCACACCAATTGTCTAGTTCTCTGACATTGTTAATTATTTTTTATTTTTCCCAAGAAAACATACATTCTAGTTTAAAATGAACAGTAACTCTTAGAAATGTATCAATTTTCTTTCTTTGTTTCTGTTTTGTATCAGGACCCTTTTATTCTCCAAAAATTGGAATTATACTTTAGTAAAGGGTGTTCATTCTGTACTTTATTCATTTTCAACTTCACATTTGAGTGCTCTTGTTTAAAGTGATGAATAGAATTCTCAGAAGATTAATTAGGGGAATTTATTAACACTGTTTCATATGTCAGTCAAAAAGTATACTGGAGTAAGCTATGACAAAGAGGCATATGCCTCTTAATAACTTGTCATATCTTCTTCCTGTCCATCCTCTAGAAAATCAATTCTATAACTGCAATAAGCTGCCCTAGATTTTAGATATAATTTACAATAGTTTCTCCTATACACCTCTCTCTTAGCCCTTTCCATGCTACAATCACTTTTGGGAAAGTACCGAAAGGGGTGGAAAACAATTTTTTTCACAAATCAGTGTGTCAAAATTTGCTACTTTTGAAGGCCAGTTATCTGGTGTACAGCCAGTTATAAATACCCACCCCCCCCCATTGAGGGTCCAATATAAGCATCCATCTGCTTTAGGACAACATTTTTTTTAGGCCCTCTTGTTATCAAATAGAGATGAGCGAGTAGTGTTCGATCGAGCCGGTATTCGATCGAATACTACGCTATTCGGCATACTCGATTTCAATCGAGTATAACGGCGATGGCGCACTTAGAATTCGTTTCCCCTCCCACCTTCCCTGGCGCTCTTTTTCCACCAATCACCATGCAGGGGGGGTATGACAGGCACGCTGAGCACGCTGGCAGCGCGAAAACGGCGTCTACATGCATTGGCTGGAAAAACCATGTGACCTCGAATATTAAAAACTCAGCTCTTCCTGCTCGTACGCAGATGCTGCGTGAACTTAGTCAGGGACAGAGGCTGGAGAAGGGAGAGACAGGTTTTAGCTGTTGGACAGGCAGGAGCGTGATTAAAAGCCCTTATCAGGGCTACTACAGTGGACTTCAGTGATAGCTTACTACAATATAGACTTACAGAGAACGGCTGCTGTATTCAGGGATAGCTGCTGGAGTAGGGACAGAGAGAGGCATTAGTGGTGTATTAGGTGCTCTGCTACATACCAAACTATATTTGGCACTACTGCTGTGTACCTTGAAAAAATACATATATAGGTTTTATAACTGGCAACTGTACTGTGCGTTCTCTTGCAAAGTAATTTCTCATAACTGGTGTTCATACACACTGTCCTGATCACTTAGTACACGGCTGTGTACCTTGAAAATACAATATATAGGCCTTAACTGGCAACTGTACTGTGCGTTCTCTTGCAAAGTAATTTCTCATAACTGGTGTTTATACCCACCGTCTGTTCAGTTACTACAACGGCTGTGTACCTTGAAAAATACAATATATAGGCCTTAACTGGCAACTGTACTGTGCGTTCTCTTGCAAAGTAATTTCTCATAACTGGTGTTTATACCCCACCGTCTGTTCAGTTACTACACGGCTGTGTACTTGAAAAATACAATATATAGGCCTTAACTGGCAAAGTACTGGCGTTCTCTTGCAAAGTAATTTCTCATAACTGGTGTTCATACCCACCGTCTGTTCAGTTACTACACGGCTGTGTACCTTGAAAAATACAATATATAGGCCTTAAACTGGCAACTGTACTGTGCGTTCCTCTTTGCAAAGTAATTTCTGCATAACTGTGTTTATACCCACCGTCTGTTCAGTTACTAACACGGCTGTGTACCTTGAAAAATACAATATATAGGCCTTAACTGGCCAACTGTACTGTGCGTTCTCTTGCAAAGTAATTTCTCATAACTGGTGTTTATACCCCACCGTCTGTTCAGTTACTACACGGCTGTGTACCTTGAAAAATACAATATATAGGCCTTAACTGGCAACTGTACTGTGCGTTCTCTTGCAAAGTAATTTCCTCATAACTGGTGTTTATACCCACCAGTCTGTTCAGTTACTACCACGGCTGTGTACCTTGAAAATACAATCTATAGGCCTTAACTGGCAACTGTACTGTGCGTTCTCTTGCAAAGTAATTTCTCATAACTGGTGTTTATACCCACCGTCTGTTCAGTTACTACATCGGCTCGTGTACCTTGAAAAAATACAATATATAGGCCTTAACTGGCAACTGTACTGTGCGTTCTCTTGCAAAGTAAATTTCTCATAACTGGTGTTTATACCACCGTCTGTTCAGTTACTACACGGCTGTGTACCCTTGAAAATACAATCTATAGGCCTTAACTGGCAACTGTACTGTGCGTTCTCTTGCAAAGTAATTTCTCATAACTGGTGTTTATACCCACCGTCTGTTTCAGTTACTACAGCGGCTGTGTACCTTGAAAATACAATCTATAGGCCTTAACTGGCAACTGTACTGTGCGTTCTCTTGCAAAGTAATTTCTCATAACTGGTGTTTATACCCACCGTCTGTTCAGTTACTACACGGCTGTGTACCTTGAAAATACAATATATAGGCCTTAACTGGCAACTGTACTGTGCGTTCTCTTGCAAAGTAATTTCTCATAACTGGTGTTTCATACCCACCGTCTGTTCAGTTACTACACGGCTGTGTACCTTGAAAATACAATATATAGGCCTTAACTGGCAACTGTACTGTGCGTTCTCTTGCAAAGTAATTTCTCATAACTGGTGTTCATACACACCGTCTGTCAGTTACTACACGGCTGTGTACCTTGAAAAATACAATATATATGGCCTTAACTGGCAACTGTACTGTGCCGTTCTCTTGAAAAGTAATTTCTCATACTGGTGTTTCATACCACCGTCTGTTCAGTTAGTACACGGCTGTGTACCTTGAAAAATACAATATATAGGCCTTAACTGGCAACTGTACTGTGCGTTCTCTTGCAAACTAATTTCACGGCTGTGAAGGCAAATATTGTAAAAAAAAACAAAATGCGGCGGGGGGCTACGGAATCGGACGTGGACGAGGACGGGGGCGCGGAAATGCTGTTGGGGGGCCTTGTTGAAGCCAGTGGGGATACAATGCTGCTGGTGAGGGTCAGCCAGGATCCCGCTCATCCAGAATCACTGCCTTTTATGGGACAGTTAGAAGGGGGCGGTTACACGCTGTTGAGGCCCTGAGCAGGTTGAACAGGTGGTGCAATGGATAGCCGATAGCGCTTCCACACAGTTGTCCACCAGCCAGTCATCCCACAGTCTCACTCTGACCCTCCTTCCTCCACACCTGGCCAACAGAGTCATCCCACCCTTGACCCTCCCAGGAGCTCTTTTCGGGTCCTTTTTCAGATGTGCCGGAAGAATCCCAGGAGCTAGCAGAGGAATTTGTTTGTAGTGATGCCCAA
>ONZH01021337.1:0-21078 GCA_900303285.1 Rhinella marina | reverse complement strand
CGTAGAATTGCTCCGTAAAATAAGAAAAATGTATATATTTATGGCTCACCTCTTGGGCCTCCACATAATTTTTTAACAGGTCTCAACCTCTTGGGCCTCACAAAAGGTTTAAGAGGTTAACAGTGGAAAGCAGCAAAAGTGAAGTGCCATCTGTGAAGGTGCCATTTCCTCCTCCACCTCCTCCTCCTCCTCCTCCTTAACCGCCGTAGAATTGCTCCGTAAATAAGAAAAATATATATTTATTGCTCACCTCTTGGCCTCCACATAACTTTTTAACAGGTCTCACCTCTTGGCCTCCACAAAAGGTTTAACAGGTCTCACCTCTTGGGCCTCCACATAATTTTAACAGGTCTCACCTCTTGGGCCTCCACATAATTTTTAACACGTCTCTCCTCTTGGGCCTCCACATATTTTTAATACGTCTCACCTCTTGGCCTCCACATAATTTTTAAGAGGTCACTCACTCTTGGGCCTACACAAAATTTTAAGAGGTTCACCCTCTTGGGCCTCCACATAATTTTTAACAGGTCTCACCTCTTGGGCCTCCACATAATTTTAACAGGTCTCACCATTTTTTAACAGGTCTCACCTCTTGGGCCTGTACAAAATGTTTAAGAGGTCTCACCTCTTGGGCCTCCACAAAATGTTTAAGCAGGTCTCACCTCTTGGGCCTCCACATAATTTTTAAGAGGTCTCACCTCTTGGCCTCCACATAATTTTTAAGAGGTCTCACCTCTGGGCCTCCTCATAATTTTAACCGGTCTCACCTCTTGGGCCTGCACAAAATGTTTAAGAGGTTTCAACCTCTTGGGCCCCCACAAATGTTTAAGAGGTCTCACCTCTTGGGCCTCCTCATAATTTTTAACAGTCTCACCTCTTGGCTCCACAAATTTTTAAGAGTCTCACCTCTTGGGCCTCCTCATAATTTTAACAGGGTCTCACCTCTGGGCTCCACAAATTTTAACCGTCTCACCTCTTGGGCCTCCACAAAATTTTGTCATCCACCGGTCTCACCTCTTGGGCCTCCACAAAATGTTTAACAGGTCTCACCTCTTGGGCCTCCACAAAATATTTAACAGGTCTCACCTCTTGGGCCTCCACAAAAATGTTTAACAGTCTCACCTCTTGGGCCTCCACACACTCACTCTTTGGGCCTCCACAAAATGTTTAACAGGTCTCACCTCTCGGCCTCCACAAAATGGGTCTCAGCCACAAAATGTTTAACAGGTCTCACCTCTTGGCCTCCACACATAATTTTTAACACGCCTCACCCTTGCCTGCACAAAATGTTTAAGAGGTCTACCTCTTGGCCTCCACATAATTTTTAACGGGTCTCACCTCTTGGGCCTCCACAAAATGTTTAACAGGTCTCACCTCTTGGGCCTCCACATAATTTTTAACACGTCTCACCTCTTGGGCCTGCACAAAATGTTTAAGAGGGTCTCACCTATTGGGCCTCACATAATTTTTAACAGGTCTCACCTCTTGGGCCTCCACAAAATGTTTAAACAGGTCTCACCTCCTTGGGCCTCCACAAAATGTTTAACAGGTCTCACCTCTTTGGGCCTCCACCAAAATGTTTAACAGGTCTCACCTTGGGCCTCCACATTATTTTTAACCAGGTCTCAACCTTTTTGGGCCTCCACAAAAGGTTTAAGAGGTTAACAGTGGAAAGCAGCCAAAAGTGAAGTGCCATCTGTATGAAGTGCCATTTCCTCCTCCACCTCCCTCCTCTCCTCCTCCTTAACGCCGTAGAATTGCTCCGTAAATAAGAAAAATGTATATATTTATGGCTCACCTCTTGGGGCCTCCACATAATTTTTACAGGTCTCACCTCTTGGGCCTCCACAAAAGGTTTAGAGGTTAACAGTGGAAAGCAGCCAAAAGTGAAGTGCCATCTGTATGAAGTGCCATTTCCTCCTCCACCTCCTCCTCCTCCTCCTTTAACCGCCGTAGAATTGCTCCGTAAATAAGAAAATGTATATATTTATTGCTCACCTCTTGGGCCTCCACATAACTTTTTAACAGGTCTCACCTCTTGGGCCTCCACAAAAGGTTTAACAGGTCTCACCTCTTGGGCCTCCACATAATTTTTAACAGGTCTCACCTCTTGGGCTCCACATAATTTTTAACACGTCTCTCCTCTTGGGCCTCCACATAATTTTTAATACGTCTCAACCTCTTGGGCCTCCACATAATTTTTAAGAGGTCTCACCTCTTGGGCCTACACAAAATGTTTAAGAGGTGTCACCTCTTGGGCCTCCACATAATTTTTAAGAGGTCTCACCTCTTGGGCCTTCCACATAATTTTAACAGTCTCTCCTCTTGGGCCTCCACATAATTTTAATACGTCTCACCTCTTGGGCCTCACAAAATGTTTAACAGGTCTCACCTCTTGGGCCTCCACAAAATGTTTAAGCGGTCTCACCTCTTGGGCCTCCACATAATTTTTAAGAGGTCTCACCTCTTGGGCCTCCACATAATTTTTAAGAGGTCTCACCTCTTGGGGCTCTACAAAATGTTTAAGAGGTCTCACCTCTTTAGCCTCCACACAATTTTTAAGACGTCTCACCTCTTGGGCCTCCACAAAATTTTCCATGAGCTCTGGCCAGCCCACGGCCTCTTCCTGCCTTTTGCGGTCCTATGCATCCCTCAACATCCCCACTGCTTTACCTGCTAGACATGACACTGGGCCAGGTCGGGTCACTGACATCTCAAGCGCCAACAATTTGGGCATTTAAGGCTTCTGCATGTGTTTTTGAGTTGTTTTTACATTTTAAAGAAGACATGTCTGACCACATCTCACACACACACACAATGACAATTAGGGGTGGGGTCTATTTGCTTTCCCCCTTGCCTATGCCATCTGTGGTTGTCATAGGCAACGTGATTTTAAGGGTGCAGAATTTTATCTTCTTTTTTGTCTAGTTTGGCTTGGGGTCCATGGCAATGTTGAGGAAAGAAGGTTTCCTTGTATGGTCTCACTTTACAGAGAGGTTATATTGTGTTTGGAGTGTATTGTTGAGAGGCTGTGATAGTGGCGTAATAGTGCGACTTGGGCGTGTTATATGCACCCAGACATGCTTCCCCTGCTGTCCTAGTTGCATTCCAGCAGTGTTGGCATCCTTTTCTGAGGTTCCAGGGTGGACTTGGTGACCTCCAAGTGGTCGAATTGAGATTTCCAAGTGGCGAGCATTTTTTCCCCATAGACTTTAATGGGATTCGATATCTGGTCGAATAGTCGAATTTCGCGGTCTATTCGAATCGAATTTCGAAATTTCGAATATTTCACTACTCGCTCATCTCTAGTACACATCATCAAAAGGCATTATTTTATTTTTTTTCTATAGACTAATCAAGACTCTCATGAATTGCCTACTTAATCGCAGACAATGTTAGTTTACTAGTCAAAATGAACTTTAGGGGAAGAGCCCAATATGTATGATTTAGTTAGAATTCACATATAGCAGTACCAACATAAGTTCTCACAATGTGCTGGATTATCGGATGGAACCTATATAGGTGTTGGAAGTTAGAAGCAGATCTTGGAGCAATTCCTGCCAATTGTGATTATAGCCTATTCATATAGGGAACCATTTTTTTAACCTATTCAAATGGGAAAACATTTTACTTACATAGTTATAATATGATGTTGGGTTATCGGATTTAGTATGTGAGAATATTATTATAGGAACCAGTATTTCAACCAATTTATATAGGAACCCATCTTATTTAAGATAACATAAGATGGTGCCAGATTATCATACTGAATATAGTACAATATTATTTACACATTAAAAGAGGCTGTATTATTGATAAATTACCTCAGATACCGTCAATTGAGCAGAAAATAAAGGAATGGTAACAAATATAGTGGATTATTGGAAGGGACAACAAATAGATGCTAATGAGGGTGATTTCTGATAATATTCTAATACACATTGATGTAAAGTATCTAGTATATTAGGGAATAATCCTATTATGATATGCACATGCCTATACTAATGTGGGACTTATTTTACGTTAACTATTTTGTAGTCAATGATACTAGGAATTAGAGATGAGCGAATCGATTCGTTGATTCGTATCGAATCTTGGGAATTTTTAGCTGGAAGGGAATCTGAATATTAGGTGATTTGCTTCGGCTTTGTTCGCATTTGCTACGTAGTTTGTCCTATTAATTATACGGTATTGCTACATATAAGTTACTCTATACGCTGTTGCGTACGAATTCAATTCATTAGTGATGAAGACTCCTCCCCGGTAGCTCCGCCCCCTTCTCCTGTGCGAGAGGAAGACGAGGCAACTCAGGCAATTAAGATGGTGACACAGCGAGGCCCTGACTGGGGATGCATGGTGTGGGGCACCAACCTCTATGAGGAGAATAAACCGGAGGAGATCTACGTCTCTCAACATGTCCGGCAGCCTAAGAAGTCGGTTGAGGCGCCCGCTGAGGTGTTCACTCCGCTGGCTGACACAGCGGAGTCGGCAGGAGTTCCCACTCCGCCGCGGAAGGACTACTCCCTTTGCCAAAATTCGATGGTCCCCAAGCTGTCACCCGGAACGCCCTGACCCTCTGGGAATACAAAAAGTTGGTAGAGGAGTGGGTTGTGCAGTTGTTGAAGCACCCATGGTCCGGTGACCCCGAGCTGGAGCGCAGAAAGGGTACCGTTATGTGGTTCAGTGTCGAACGGGGAGTGTCACGCTCGGGTGTGGGGGGAAAAGCCACACCGAGCGTATGAGGGATGGGAACAGACAAAACCAGGGAACTGGTCACCTCCTGCAGGGGACCCTAAGACTAGGCCCTAGCTGGCTACCAGTATGAACTAACCAGGGTGGTAGGAAAGCTCATACACAGGAACCTAATCTGAATAAACCCTAGAACACCCTGCAGTCTAATGACACAAGAGAGTAACCTGTTCCTCCAAGCGTAAGGAGGAACAGGAGACTCAAACAGGAATAACCAAAGGAAGGGAAAACACTTAACTTTAAGTAGAACTCAGCAACAGGATCTCAGCCGAGATCCACACCACTCTCAACCAGGTATGAAGCAGATATAAACCGCAAGGGATACTGGGAGAGGAAGAGGTAAGTAGGAGACAGCTAATTGCCCAGCGGCAACAGCTGAGGGAAAGGGGTGTGGTGAACAGCACCCAAACCACAGGGAATAGCCTGTCAAACCTGTCACTTAGAAAGCCGCGCAGAACGTCTGATTCCAGACGCAAGACCACTCGTGACAGGGAGTTGGTTTTATCGCCGATGAGGAGACGGCAGAAGAATTATATGTGAACCGCCGTTCTGTAAAGCGGCCATATCTTTCGCCCGTCCGCCACAATCTCCATGCAGGGGATTATGTGGAGTATACCTCTATTAAGAGCCTCCAAGGCCCCTTTGCTACTGGGGTGAAACTCCTTACGCGACCAGCTACTCCTGCAGCACCCCCGGAAGACTGAACTAAGGAGGCCCAGGCTGCAGAAGAGGCTCGGTGTCCCCATGAGACCAATCATGGGACTCTGCGATCTGAGGAGAAATCCCAAGCTCAGCTGGAACCCCTGATACCAGAGATGCCGCCGCCGCCGATCCTTCATGTGGGACAGATGACCACCAACAGTTTTGTGTACCAGCCATCGGTGGTACAATACCAACTGCCATGCCCATGGCAGGTGCAGACCGCACAGTCCGCCGCTCGCGGAAGACCATTACCGAAGTCCTTACAGCTGGAGATTCTGTCACCTTGTAGGCTGGCGGGAGGATCTGGCCCCTACAAGGTAAAGGGCAAAGCCCAAGCTGCCACGGCCCTTGACAGTGTGACCGCCCAGTCACTACCAAGACCATCCCTGAGAGGTCGGTGGAGGTCTGCTGCCGCAGCCAGTGTAGCTTTCATGAGGCAGGAGCACCCTCTCATGTCTTTTAGCTTCAGCAGCAGCAGTGAAGAGGACCTGCTGGCCCTTAAGTAAGGATCCTGCAGCCTTTATGGGAGCCACAACGTGGACTTAACTTGAAGGGTGAGCAAGTTGACGTTTGTTTTTATTTTTGTTGACCTGCGTTTGTCATGGACTCCCCCATTAAAAAAAAAAAGTTTTAACCAAGTTGCGCATACGTGCGCCTCATCCCTTTTTTCCCCCTTTTCAGGTTATTGGGGAGCCCCTTGAAGGACGTTTTTTTAAGGAACCTTTGCTGCTATTTTTTTTTACCCATTTGGATTACAATTACCTATGTGGATTACAAATTACAACTGAGTTTGGGACTCTGTTCCAGTTGTATGACAAGTGTCAGAAGAAAAGAGACTTAAACGTGTCCGTGAGCATACTAGGTAGGTGATATTTAAAATGTTTACATTATACCGATGATGTATTTGCACTATATTGTTTGCACTGGATTGTTTGCACTGATGATTTACCTATCAGCAACGTTTTCAAGTATATTGTCTATTGTGTGTATTTCTTTACAGGTACCGCAATGTGTCCTCATATTCACTTTATTGTATGGTGGATGGTTGTACTATGCACTTAGCCGGATAGACAGCACCTTACTTGTTCTACCTCAAATATACATACTGCCTCTGAGGGCGATTTCAGATCTGACCATTTACACTGGATCTGGCCTGGGGTCCACAAGGTGTCGAAACGATGGCGCAAGCCTTGGATCACCTGCTGGATCACCTCCTTTTTATGCTGGTTCGGGTGGCGGTGTGTGCCATCGTAAATCGTAATCCTGCCAGTCCATCAGCCGGACTATGTATTTCAGCAGTGCAGCAGAGCTAAATGATGAGGATCGCCTGGATGCCATTTTCTAAAATTCACTCTGCCTCTGAGAAGTGCACGCCACGGCCTCTCGTCGTACGTGCCTGTGTATTATGTAATCGCGTAGACAATAGTACGCTGACGATTTGTACGCTATTTGTACGCTCATGCGTACGTCTTCTAAGAAGTTGAGTACATTTTTTAAAAGAGTGTTCGTTATTAGTGAGCGAATGTTCGCTAATAGCACATAACAACGTATATTTTGTACGCAAATACAATAAATCTATTCGTCTCATATATACGAATCTTAGGAAAAGTTCGGCGATTGTTTGGCGAATAAAATTTTGAATGATTCGCTCATCTCTACTAGGAATATAGTAAATGCAAACTATGTTTTATTTATTACTCAAGAAGGACATATATTTTGTGCCAGGAGCAACTTTACTGATGAAGTAGACAAAGATGTCTCCAAAATACATCTAGAAGATACATATATTTTAACTTCCATCTTTTTTTCTAATCCTAAGTGTCCAATCTATAAACAGCATTTACTATTGTATCGGAGCACAACTACTGAATAGTGGCGTGTTAATTTGCACAGTGCATGTGCAAGATCTTGGACCTCTGAACAACGTACAAGTAGGAGGAGACACCAAACACTGACACTGAGTAAACAAGTAAGGCTGATACTATGTGAGCATTCCATCTTGCCTGAGATTTAACATATTTTACAACTTACCGAGGACAAACAAATAGTATTAAGTGAGTGGAGGAATGGTGAATACAGCAATGTTGTACAACTATCTTGTGGAATACATATTGTGAATACTAACTGGCAAATACCAATTATCTGATTGTACCCACTTTCCATATCCAGTTAAGACTAACTGAATTACTCATTTTAGCTATTTATGTATATTACTGTATTATAGATATTCTGCAAAGTAGTTTGGACATCAAACTATCAAGAGTGATGAATACCAGAGGATGAATAAAATATATAAGCTGTAACTCATTCCTGATACAATGCTCATATTAATCACTGTTATAATTGCATTTAGTATAACATGGGCATCACAGGGAGTCTAAATATCTCACCTCAGCCAGCATTCTCACTTAATGAATATCTCACATTCTGGGACCCATACACTGGTTATATTTGGTATTAAAACAATTGGCATGATGAAAGAATTGTTAAAACAAGCTGACCGAATGGCGTATGTCCATTAGAGTAGACGGGAAGACATGCTTTATTGATATTTTATATTTGCCCCGCTGAGTTTAAAAGGGGGAGTATGTTCATGTAATTAATGCCTTCCCAGAAAGCTGAGCCAAAAAACGGGAGTAGGACTCCTCTCAGCTCTACTCTCTACTGACTGTGGATAAATATGAAGGATTTTAAACCTTTCTTTGACACAATTTGGGGATCTGATTGACATTGGGTTGTGTTCTACTTTCCCCTATCCCAAGGACCAGAATGGACTTTAATCAAGCAATTTGCTAAGTATAAAAAACCTTTCTGTTTTTATCCTTATATTGTTATCACTGTTTCTGAACATCTATATATGCCTGTTATTTATTTTAATTTTTGTAACTTAACTGCTCCATAATTTTTATTACATTAAAGCTACATATTTAATGGTTTGCATTGTGGCCTGAACAGGCCCATTAAACTCCATTTAAAGTGTATGAGTGTGGTTTGTGCTACCGCATGTCTGCTAATAGTATGGCTAGTGCATTTGTGAATCTGCTAGCAAGTGGGGCACTGTGGGGTTTCCTATGAGCCCCTAATAAATTGATATATTGATTTAAATATCATATATGGTGGCAGCATGTAGAGGTGCATGGAAGGCTGTATCAGGGTTCAATCTGTGTCCTGTGTGTAGGGGCACGTAAGATAAGTTACAGCTTATGATATATTTTATTTATCCTCTGGTATTCAAGCTGAAAAAATTCTGGTCGTCTGCTGTGGGAGGGTGTTGCCATGTCTCAGGTTTTATGCATTTCCATGGGGCTTCAGTGTAGAATCCAGGAAACCTCTCATTACCAGTTCCAAAGCACCAGTTTTTATCAGTCAGGTGCTGATTTGATTTCCTCCAAAGGAAAATAGATATTTAACACACAAATTTAGACTCAGCAGCAACTTACAGACAATATTACAGAATGGTGGCATCAAAGTATACAGAATCAAATGACATATTTTTTGCTAATGTGTAGGGAAAGTGACAGGGAACATTTTTGTAATATACTTTATTTAGGGAACATGTTTATTTGTGGTAGAAAACTGGGGCTGAAATGCTCCTTAGCAGCGCTCTTTCAAATAAGCACTGCTAAGGGCCAGCCATCTTCTATCAGCATAGGAGAGATGGGCTGTGTGGGAGCTGTGGGCCTCTGCTTACCCTGCTCCCTCACAGCCTTGTGGAGAAAAGAGCCTTATGTGTTTATAAAGTATATATACATGCCCCATTTTTTTATATAAATTGTGGACTTCTACACTATTGTATATGCTCACTGACCAGCATCGCCAGTGCTGTCAGTGAACTTTCCCCCTGCACTCCCAGCGTGCTGACTAATGAACCAGCTGCTAGGAGTGGAGCAGTTAGGTACCTGGGCAATACATGGTGAAAGGTAGGCAATTTCTTACTAAAGGTGCAGTCCTATGTAGCAACCACAGGGTAACCTGCAATACCGTGTGACCATAATTTAAAGTAGAATTCTCATCTAATGTTTCTGCGGATTTACATTAAAAGAGTGACAAAAACTCTCTTGAGAACAATTGCCTATGGCGGTGTATGGAGAGGTGGTTCAACATTTGAGGCTCCTTCCATTTACTTCTATGGGAGAATGGTACCTGCAGTATCTGAATTTATCGGACTCCTGTGGATATTCCATAAAAGTCTTATCTACAGTTCTATGTAACAGTACAAATAGCACAGTGATAACTCTCTGAGTACAGATAATGTAGTAGATATCACCTGTAGTCCTATGTAACACCTCAAATAACACAGTGATAATTCTCTGAATACAGATAATGTAGTAGATGTTCATAACTCTCAGCTGTTAAAAAGCTCACGGAAGGCCATGATCAGTGGTACGCTTAGCATGCAGCAGCAAAGTTCTTTAACACTAAGCCATCAATCTAACCTGCTTAATGTCTATCTATACATGCCCAATTCTACCCAGTCCCCTTTGGCCCCAACAAAATGAAATTCCCCTTACAGTAGAATACCTCCTTTTGTGGCCCCACACAGTAGTACAGGCCCCTGAATTGTTAATAAAAAAATAAAAATAATAACACTCACCCTGTTTCCCTGGTGACTAAAACACACGACAGCATCATTGCATTCAACTGTCTGTGCATCCTAAAATGCAGAAACAGGTAAGAGCAAGACATGCCACAGCCCTTCCCAGTTGGCAGGACAGCCACTGAACTCTGGGACTGTACTAGTGCAGATCATGTGGTAGTGTTACCTGCAGTCCAATGTAAAACCACAAATAACACTAGTGCAAATCATGTGGTAGTGTTACCTGCAGTCCTATATAAAACCACAAATAACACTAGTGCAGATTATATGGTAGTGTTACCTCCCTGTGCCACTCCCACGAGACTTCATGCTGGCGGCACTGTCTCCTCTTCCTTCTTATTCTCCTTGCCCTGCACAGAACATCCTGATGCTATTATGTCAGGACATAGGAACACTGTGAGCATGGTGATGGTGACACACACATAAACACACAGAGACACCCACAGGGACGCACATACAAGGACACACACACACAGGGACACACAAACACCCAGGGACACACGGACACAAACACACAGATATACACAGGAACAGGCACACAGGGATACACACAGGGACACACATATACACACAGACACACAAAGCGACAGACACACACAGGGACAGACACACACAGGGACAGACACATGGACAGATAGACACGCACATACATAGAGGCAGACACACACAGGGACACACACACAGGGACTTACACATAGACACAGTAACAGATACACACCGGGACACACACAGTGACACACACACAGGGACAGAAACACATACAGGGACACAATGTACACACATATACACAGAGGAACAGACACATAGGGACAGGGACACACAGACAAACGCACACACAGATACACACACAGGGACACACACACAGGGACAGACACACATACCCAGGGACAGGGACACCTAGGGACACACACACAGGGACACACACACTCCCTCTCTGGCCTCGGCATAATATTTAAGCTAGGCTTCATTACATTCCAGTCAAGCTTCTTTCTGTAAGTACAGGAACACAGCTCTCTGCTCCTTTTGCTCCTCCCCCACATGTCTGGTCACATGGGCGATTACATCAGGAAGGTCCTTTAGCCCAGGGTAGGAAATCTACCCTGTTCACGCTGTCACGCAACCCGGCAGTGCACACAGCAAAAATTGAGTGGATTACTGGGGTAAGCTGCCAGAGAATTCAGAACAGGCAGTTTGTTGACGTCTAGGCCTCTACTGCAGGGGTGAGCGGGACTGCAGTGGCCCTGAGCGAAGGCAAAGGCACTATGGAAGCTACGCTACCACGTAGCCGTGCAGCTTAAAGGGAACACTGGTTATTAGATACTTCTCAGTTATAATGTATAATGTGACACCTCCAACATATGAGAATCAATGAGGCATAAGGTATTACTTCAGAATAGAAAAGGGGACTTAGGAGCACATGGAAAGAAACAAGGGAGGACCTCTTTTTACCGAGCCCATTCTACAGCCCATTCTTACAGTCAGGTGAGGACAGATCCGGATGCCTGCGGCCATTCAAGTGCAGGGGATCCGAGCAGTACAGTGCTCGTTACGAGCACGTTCGCTCAACTCTAAACTACACCATTTTCTGCTTAGGACTTGTGATATCATCATTAGGTATGAGTGAACTTGTGTTTTTCAAGTTCGTGTTCGGCATTCAGGTTCGGGTATTAGTGCAATTCTGTTATGGATTCCGTTATAACGGAATATAATGGAATTCTTTAACAGGCATTCCATTTTGCATTCCATTATAATAGAAGTCACGCAGAGGCGTAGCTAGAGGTTCAGCACAGGGGGGGCGAAACATACTTGAGTGGGCCCCCCACTTGGCTTCCCAAACGCACGTTTCCAACTTCACAGGCACATACTACTAGTTGTGGTTATAATATTGTATTAGAAAGATGACTATATAAACTGCTAGATAATCTATGCTGTTAAGTACAGTACAATAGACTTTCTACCTACCCTACTGTAAATACACTACCATATAATGCAGTAAAATATAGGAGTAATAGGATTAAAAAACAACGGGACTCCTATGTTAAAGGAAACCTGTCCCCAGTTTTTACATCACTAAACTAACAGTCCCCTGCCCCCATCAGACCTCAGATCATCAGAATGTGCCCCCATCAGACCTCACATCAGCGTATTGTGCCCCCATCAGACCTCAGATCAGCGTATTGTGCCCCCATCAGATCTCAGATCAGCGTATTGTGCCCCCATCAGACCTCGGATCAGCCTACTGTGCCCCCATCAGACCTCACATCAGCCTACTGTGCCCCCATCAGACCTCAGATCAGCGTATTGTGCCCCATCAGACCTCAGATCAGCATATTGTGCACCCATCAGACCTCAGATCAGCAGAATGTGCCCCCATCAGACCTCACATCAGCCTACTGTGCCCCCATCAGACCTCAGATCAGCGTATTGTGCCCCCCACCAGACCTCAGATCAGCGTATTGTGCCCCCATCAGACCTCAGATCAGCGTATTGTGCCCCCATCAGATCTCAGATCAGCGTATTGTGCCCCCATCAGACCTCGGATCAGCCTACTGTGCCCCCATCAGACCTCACATCAGCCTACTGTGCCCCCATCAGACCTCAGATCAGCGTATTGTGCCCCATCAGACCTCAGATCAGCATATTGTGCACCCATCAGACCTCAGATCAGCAGAATGTGCCCCCATCAGACCTCACATCAGCCTACTGTGCCCCCATCAGACCTCAGATCAGCGTATTGTGCCCCCCACCAGACCTCAGATCAGCGTATTGTGCCCCCATCAGACCTCAGATCAGCGTATTGTGCCCCCATCAGATCTCAGATCAGCGTATTGTGCCCCCATCAGACCTCGGATCAGCCTACTGTGCCCCCATCAGACCTCACATCAGCCTACTGTGCCCCCATCAGACCTCAGATCAGCGTATTGTGCCCCATCAGACCTCAGATCAGCATATTGTGCACCCATCAGACCTCAGATCAGCAGAATGTGCCCCCATCAGACCTCACATCAGCCTACTGTGCCCCCATCAGACCTCAGATCAGCGTATTGTGCCCCCCACCAGACCTCAGATCAGCGTATTGTGCCCCCATCAGACCTCAGATCAGCGTATTGTACCTCCATCAGACCTCAGACCAGCTTATTGTGCCCCATCAGACCTCAGACCAGCGTATTGTGCCCCCATCAGACCTCAGATCAGCGTATTGTGCCCCCATCAGATCTCAGATCAGCGTATTGTGCCCCCATCAGACCTCACATCAGCCTACTGTGCCCCCCATCAGACCTCACATCAGCCTACTGTGCCCCCATCAGACCTCAGATCAGCTTAATGTGCTCCCATCAGACCTCAGATCAGCGTATTGTGCCCCCATCAGACCTCACATCAGCCTACTGTGCCCCCATCAGACCTCAGATCAGCGTATTGTGCCCCCCACCAGACCTCAGATCAGCGTATTGTGCCCCCATCAGACCTCAGATCAGCGTATTGTGCCTCCATCAGACCTCAGATCAGCGTATTGTGCCCCATCAGACCTCAGATCAGCGTATTGTGCCCCCATCAGACCTCAGATCAGCTTATTGTGCCCCATCAGACCTCAGATCAGCGTATTGTGCCCCCATCAGATCTCAGATCAGCGTATTGTGCCCCCATCAGACCTCGGATCAGCCTACTGTGCCCCCATCAGACCTCACATCAGCCTACTGTGCCCCCATCAGACCTCAGATCAGCGTATTGTGCCCCATCAGACCTCAGATCAGCATATTGTGCACCCATCAGACCTCAGATCAGCAGAATGTGCCCCCATCAGACCTCACATCAGCCTACTGTGCCCCCATCAGACCTCAGATCAGCGTATTGTGCCCCCCACCAGACCTCAGATCAGCATATTGTGCCCCCATCAGACCTCAGATCAGCGTATTGTGCCCCCATCAGACCTCAGATCAGCAGACTGTGCCCCCATCAGACCTTATATCAGCCTACTGTGCCCCCATCAGACCTCAGATCAGCGTATTGTGCCCCCATCAGACCTCAGATCAGCGTATTGTGCTCCCATCAGACCTCAGTTCAGCGTATTGTGCCCCCATCAGACCTCAGATCAGCGTATTGTGCCCCCATCAGACCTCAGATCAGCCCACCCAGCCACATAGGATTAAAATAAAAAACCTTACTTACCTGTTCTGCGCTGCGGCTGCCCTCCGGTCCGCGCTCTGCTCTCTTCCCTGGCCCGCGCACACTATGACCTGACGCTGCGTGCAGCGTCAGGTCATAGTGCGCGCCACCAGGGAAGAGAGCAGAGCGCGGACCGGAGGGCAGCCCAGCGCAGAACAGGTAAGTAAGGTTTTTTATTTTAATCCTATGTGGCTGGGTGGGCTGATCTGAGGTCTGATGGGGGTCCCTAAATACAAGTGAGCGCTTCCATAATGGAAGCGCTCACTTGTATTCGCCTGATTCTGGGCCCCCCTGAGTCACTGGGCCCGGAGCCGTCGCCCCCCCTGCCCCCCCGGTAGCTACGCCACTGAAGTCACGGGAAGCACAGCGGATCCGTCTGGTTTCCTTTACGCCGAACTCGAACTTGAAAATCACAAGTTCGCTCATCCCTAATCATAGATCCTTTAGTTTTCTGAGCCTCTGGACTTCATTTATGCAGTTTAATCTTGTCAGACAGTGCCCTGACAAACCAAGGGACTCTGGACGAGAGCCTTTATAAAATGAAATTTAGGCGGCAGGGCCTTTTATCCAGAGGGGGCCTCCATCCCTGATCAACCCCATAGCAGCTAAATGGGCTGCCTCCTTTGGAAAATGCCCCACTGTTCATTATAAGTAAATATGTCTGTCATTGACTCCCATTAGTTGTAGCTTTATTGTGTGCACCTATTAAGTGATTTCATTGTAGGGAGATGTACAGAATGTATAACTGAGACATTTCATGGCAAGGTTACATTTTTGTCATGGAAATTGCAGCCATTTAGTGTTACAATGTAGAAAACGTGCAGTAAGGGCTTGTTCACATCACCGTTAGGGATTCCGTTCTAACTTTCCATTATAACATCGTTATAACGGAAAATAACGGAATCCCTAGGACGGAAATCAAAACGGACACCTTGAAGAGGCATTCCGTTTTGATCCGTCATAATAGAAGCCTATGGGAAAGCATAACGGATCCGTCTGGTTTCCGTTATGCTGGACCGAAAACAAAGTCCTGTCGACAGAACTTTGTTTTCCGTCCAGCATAATGGCAACCAGACGGATCCCTTAAGCTTTCCCATAGGCTTCTATTATGACGGATCAAAACGGAATGCCTCTTAAAGGTGTCCGTTTTGATTTCCGTCCTAGGGATTCCGTTATTTTCCGTTATAACGATGTTATAACGGAAAGTTAGAACGGAATCCCTAACGGTGATGTGAACGAGCCCTAACAGACAATGAAAGGAAGCAAAAAGCTTTTGAAAGGAGCTTATAAAAACGCAATGTTATTACTAACATTTCACTCTTGATTGGGACCTTCTCTTAAGTGGATTATGGGGAAAAAAATAAAACCACATACCTTAGAATACATAGTATCAATTTAGCTACAGCAAATTAAATTTTCATATACTCAGTTTTGCTCTGAGTGCTTGTTAAGTAAAATTCCTCTCAATAGTCTATCTTGATCAATATATCCAAGCAATTTTAATGCCCATGGGCTATGCAATGCTACAAACACTATTTAAGCAAAGTGATCAATTGTCTCCTACAGCTAAACTCACCTGGATATTTCTGCATTACTTTATCTGTGTCAAATACCAAGCTTCAAGCAGATATTCAAATGAGAATCCATGCTGTGACAATCTGCTAGGTAAGATGCATTATCTAGTTCGGCTTCATTATCTTTAATGTACATGCCCTTCTTAGGTGTAAAATATGATTCTTTTTTGCTTCAGTATCAAGAAAATTAGGCTCCAGCACAAGGAACACCTAAACTTCTGACAAATCACAATCTTTTATTTGCAGTTGTAAACAGTTTTTTTTTCTGTAAAAGAACTGATTTAGTACGAGCACCTGGGATGTTATTCTGTCATAACATGAACAGACTCTAGCAAAGCACATAGTGTAGACCATTTTAGGAGAACAAGATCACAATTGTATATGCTATAAGCATTTTCAGTGTTTACTGAATTATAGAACAGCTATGACAAAAGGAAAACTAAAGGTTATTTAATAAGAAAAAAATGAAAATGTTAAAGTGAATTTAGCAGTTAGTAAAAGAAAAGAACTGCAATAGAAAGAAAATTTTACAAGGACGCAATACAGACATTTCAGGGTCCATATTACTGGACACTCTATCGGATAAACTGTATCAACGTTAAAGACTCCAGTAGAATCAAATTTTTAATGATCGCTGGAGATAATCAAAGTTTTGAAAAATGTGATTCAGCAACTTCACCAAAGTTCACCAAGAAATTATATTTGCTCCAAATTAATTTGTCACAAATCACTATGAATCAGGTATATCCAGGCCACTCTGCCTTAGGGTATGGCCACATGGAGGGGGCTGTGCTGCGGTGAAGAACTGTGTAGCCAATTAGCCCACAGCTGCCTTTAGTTTAATAATGAATACCACACTGTATGGTCCTTCTTCATTGTCAATGGCCACACGGCATCTTTAAAGGAAATTTGTCACATGATTTTAGTATATTAAACTATAAGTATGGCCATGTTCAATAAACTACCTTCTGTCCAGGTGTAGTCTTCATTCTTTCTTTTGTCTTGTGGTGTTCGTTATTCCCGTTTTTATGATATGCAAATTTTTCCTGAAGGAGCCCAGAGGGGCGTTACTATTGATAAAGGGAGCCCAGTAACGCACCTCTCCTGTGTCCAGCCCACATTAGCATGCTTGGCCGCTGCCCCCTCATCTACGGCACGGCAGCTCTTCAAACCACTCCCAGAGCTTCTTGCCTCTCTCCTCTGAAATCTGGATGCTGCTGCGCTGTGAAGCGGCGCACGCTGCCTTCAGAGGAGAGAGGAAAACAGCTCTGGGAGTGGTTTGAAGAGCAGCCGTGCCGTAGATGAGGGGGGTGGTGGCCAAGCATGCTAATGTGGGCGTTACTCCTGCCCTGAAGAGGAGTGCTTTGGATGAGTAAGAAGGCAGGCTGGGTACAGGAGGGGGGCGTTACTGGGCTCCCTTTATCGATAGAGATGAGCGAGTAGTGTTCGATCGAGCTGGTATTCGATCGAATACTACGATATTCGGCGTGCTCGATTTCTTTCGAGTATAACGGCGATGGCGCACTTAGAATTCGTTTCCCCTCCCACCTTCCCTGGCGCTCTTTTTCCACCAATCACCATGCAGGGGGGTATGACAGGCACGCTGAGCACGCTGGCATCGCGAAAACGGCGTCTACATGCATTGGCTGGAAAAACCATGTGACCTCGAATATTAAAAACTCAGCTCTTCCTGCTCGTTCGCATATGCTGCGTGAACTTAGTCAGGGACAGAGGCTGGAGAAGGGAGAGACAGGTTTTAGCTGTTGGACAGGCAGGAGCGTGATTAAAAGCCCTTATCAGGGCTACTATAGTGCAGTACAGTGATAGCTTTACTACAAGATACACTTTACAGAGAACGGCTGCCGTATTCAGGGATAGCTGCTGGAGTAGGGACAGAGAGAGGCATTAGTGGTGTATTAGGTGCTCTGCTACACACCAAACTATATTTGGCACTACTGCTGTGTACCTTGAAATATACAATATATAGGCCTTTCAATTGCCAACTGTACTGTGCGTTCTCTTGCAAAGTAATTTCTCATACCTGGTGTTCATACACACCGTCTGATCACTTAGTACACGGCTGTGTACCTTGAAATATACAATATATAGGCCTTATAATTGCCAACTGTACTGTGCGTTCTCTTGCAAAGTAATTTCTCATACCTGGTGTTCATACACACCGTCTGATCACTTAGTACACGGCTGTGTACCTTGAAATATACAATATATAGGCCTTTCAATTGGCAAATGTACTGTGCGTTCTCTTGCAAAGTAATTTCTCATACCTGGTGTTCATACACACCGTCTGATCAATTAGTACACGGCTGTGTACCTTGAAATATACAATATATAGGCCTTTCAATTGGCAACTGTACTGTGCGTTCTCTTGAAAACTAATTTCTCAAACCTGGTGTTCATACACACCGTCTGATCACTTAGTACACGGCTGTGTACCTTGAAATATACAATATATAGGCCTTATAATTGCCAACTGTACTGTGCGTTCTCTTGCAAAGTAATTTCTCAAACCTGGTGTTCATACACACCGTCTGATCACTTAGTACACGGCTGTGTACCTTGAAATATACAATATATAGGCCTTACAATTGCCAACTGTACTGTGCGTTCTCTTGCAAAGTAATTTCTCATACCTGGTGTTCATACACACCGTCTGATCACTTAGTACATGGCTGTGTACCTTAAAATATACAATATATAGGCCTTACAATTGCCAACTGTACTGTGCGTTCTCTTGCAAAGTAATTTCTCATACTGGTGTTCATACACACCGTCTGATCACTTAGTACACGGCTGTGTACCTTGAAATATACAATATATAGGCCTTACAATTGCCAACTGTACTGTGCGTTCTCTTGCAAAGTAATTTCTCATACCTGGTGTTCATACACACCATCTGATCACTTAGTACACGGCTGTGTACCTTGAAATATACAATATATAGGCCTTTCAATTGGCAACTGTACTGTGCGTTCTCTTGAAAAATAATTTCTCAAACCTGGTGTTCATACACACCGTCTGATCACTTAGTACACGGCTGTGTACCTTGAAATATGCAATATATAGGCCTTATAATTGCCAACTGTACTGTGCGTTCTCTTGCAAAGTAATTTCTCAAACCTGGTGTTCATACACACCGTCTGATCACTTAGTACACGGCTGTGTACCTTGAAATATACAATATATAGGCCTTTCAATTGGCAACTGTACTGTGCGTTCTCTTGCAAAGTAATTTCTCAAACCTGGTGTTCATACACACCGTCTGATCACTTAGTACACGGCTGTGTACCTTGAAATATACAATATATAGGCCTTACAATTGCCAACTGTACTGTGCGTTCTCTTGCAAAGTAATTTCTCATACCTGGTGTTCATACACACCGTCTGATCACTTAGTACACGGCTGTGTACCTTGAAATATACAATATATAGGCCTTACAATTGCCAACTGTACTGTGCGTTCTCTTGCAAAGTAATTTCTCATACCTGGTGTTCATACACACCGTCTGATCACTTAGTACACGGCTGTGTACCTTGAAATATACAATATATAGGCCTTTCAATTGGCAACTGTACTGTGCGTTCTCTTGCAAAGTAATTTCTCATACCTGGTGTTCATACACACCGTCTGATCACTTAGTACACGGCTGTGTACCTTGAAATATACAATATATAGGCCTTTCAATTGGCAACTGTACTGTGCGTTCTCTTGAAAAATAATTTCTCAAACCTGGTGTTCATACACACCGTCTGATCACTTAGTACACGGCTGTGTACCTTGAAATATACAATATATTTGCCTTATAATTGCCAACTGTACTGTGCGTTCTCTTGCAAAGTAATTTCTCAAACCTGGTGTTCATACACACCGTCTGATCACTTAGTACACGGCTGTGTACCTTGAAATATACAATATATAGGCCTTACAATTGCCAACTGTACTGTGCATTCTCTTGCAAAGTAATTTCTCATACCTGGTGTTCATACACACCGTCTGATCACTTAGTACACGGCTGTGTACCTTGAAAATATACAATATATAGGCCTTACAATTGCCAACTGTACTGTGCGTTCTCTTGCAAAGTAATTTCTCATACCTGGTGTTCATACACACCGTCTGATCACTTAGTACACGGCTGTGTACCTTGAAATATACAACATATAGGCCTTTCAATTGGCAACTGTACTGTGCGTTCTCTTGAAAAATAATTTCTCAAACCTGGTGTTCATACACACCGTCTGATCACTTAGTACACGGCTGTGTACCTTGAAATATACAATATATAGGCCTTATAATTGCCAACTGTACTGTGCGTTCTCTTGCCAAAGTAATTTCTCAGACCTGGTGTTCATACACACCGTCTGATCACTTAGTACACGGCTGTGTAACCTTGAAATATACAATATATAGGCCTTTCAATTGGCAACTGTACTGTGCGTTCTCTTGCAAAGTAATTCTTAAACCTGGTGTTCATACACACCATCTGATCACTTAGTACACGGCTGTGTACCTTGAAATATACAATATATAGGCCTTACAATTGCCAACTGTATTGTGCGTTCTCTTGCAAAGTAATTTCTCATTACCTGGTGTTCATACACACCGTCTGATCACTTAGTACACGGCTGTGTACCTTGAAATATACAATATATAGGCCTTACAATTGCCAAACTGTACTGTGCGTTCTCTTGCAAAGTAATTTCTCATACCTGGTGTTCATACACACCGTCTGATCACTTAGTACACGGCTGTGTACCTTGAAATATACAATATATAGGCCTTACAATTGCCAACTGTACTGTGCCGTTCTCTTGCAAAGTAAATTTCTCATACCTGGTGTTCATACACACCGTCTGATCACTTAGTACACGGCTGTGTACCTTGAAATATACAATATATAGGCCTTACAATTGGCAACTGTACTGTGCGTTCTCTTGCAAAAGTAATTTCTCATACCTGGTGTTCATACCACACCGTCTGATCACTTAAGTAACACGGCTGTGTACCTTGAAATATACAATATATAGGCCTTTCATTGGCAACTGTACTGTGCGTTCTCTTTAAAAATAATTTCTCAAACCTGGTGTTCATACCACACCGTCTGATCACTTAGTACACGGCTGTGGTACCTTGAAATATACAATATATAGGCCTTACAATTGCCAACTGTACTGTGCGTTCTCTTGCAAAGTAATTTTCTCATACTGGTGTTCATACACACCGTCTGATCACTTAGTACACGGCTGTGTACCTTGAAATAATACAATATATAG
>ONZH01021336.1:0-41201 GCA_900303285.1 Rhinella marina | reverse complement strand
CACTCGCTGCCTCTGCTAGTCAACCCCCTGCCCAGGACCCCGGCACGAGCGCCTCCCGCCGGAAAACCACACCTTCGCCTCCACATCCTCCACAGCGTCCACCAATGTGTCCCAGCGCAGCGTTCAGCTGTCTTTACAGCAGACGCTGGAGCGCAAGAGGAAATACAGTTCCACCCACCCACATGCCCAAGCCTCAACGTCCACATCTCCAAATTGCTTAGCCTGGAAGATGCTGCCCTATAGGCTGGTAGAGACCGAGGCCTTTCGAATCTCATGGCGGTGGCTGCCCCTCGGTATTCCGTCCCCAGCCGCCACTATTTTTTCCCGATGTGCCGTCCCAGCCCTACACCAGCACGTGTCACAGAACATCATCCGTGCCCTGACCAACGCTGTTTCTGAGAAGGTCCACCTAACCACGGACACGTGGACAAGTGCTGCCGGGCAAGGGACACTATATCTCACTGACGGCACATTGGGTTAACTTGGTGGAGGCTGGGACCGAGAATGACCCTGGGGCCGCTCATGTACTGCCCACACCGAGGATTGCGGGGCCTACCTCGGTCACGGTCTCTCAGACGTACTATGCCTCCTCCTCCTCCTCCGACCCCTCCTCCTCCACCGAATTACCATCCGTGGGCACGGCGCCTTCAGTCGGTAGCTCTAGGCGCAGCAGCAGTGCCGTGGGTAAGCGCCAGCAGGCGGTGCTCAAACTGCTGAGCTTAGGTGACAAAAGGCACACCGCCCAAGAGCTGTTACAGGGCATCACGGCGCAGACCGATCTGTGGCTGGCACCGCTGAACCTCAAGCCAGGCATGGTTGTGTGTGACAACGGGCGTAACCTGGTGGCGGCTCTGCAACTCGCAGACTTGGACACAATGTGCCATGCCTGGCCCACGTGTTCAATCTAATAGTTCAGCGGTTCCTCAAGACATACCCCAATCTGTCTGATTTGCTCACCAAGGTGCGCCGCATCTGTGCGCATTTCCGCAAGTCAACACAATGCTGCCACTCTCAGGGCAGCGCAGCGCCGCCTACAACTGCCCGCTCACCGACTGTTGTGCGACGTGCCCACGAGATGGAATTCCACATTAAACATGTTATCCAGAGTTTACCAGCAGAGCAGAGCGATTGTAGACTGCCAGATGTCATCTTCCACCAGAACTGGTAGTCAGGTCGTCAGATTCCTCAAGTCTACAATGAGGAAGTGGACGTGGATGTTCTGATATCTGCCAGGTGTTGAGCAACTTTGAGGAGTCAACACCAGATGGTCAGCGGCGATGCCGCCATTATCAGCCTCACCATCCCGCTGCTTTGCCTGTTGAAAAATCACTGCTCAGCATCAAGTCGGATGCTTTGCGCTTGTCACAAGAGACGGTGGAGGAAGATACGTCGCTTGATAGCCAGAGCACCCTCCGGTCTGTTTCTCAGCGCGTATCGGAGGAGGGGGATGAGGATGAGGAGGAAGAGGAGGAGAATGTCGGCGAGACAGTAGAGGGTACCAGTGCTCAGTCCTTAACTCTTGAGCGTGTATGGGCTGAAGAGGAGGACTTGGAGGAGGAGGAGGAGGAAATGGAGAGTCAGGTCAGTGAGGAGAGGGAATTCTTGCGTGTTGGGACTCTGGCGCACATGGCAGACTTCATGTTAGGCTGCCTATCCCGTGACCCTCGCGTTAGAAGAATTTTTTCAAACACCGATTACTGGGTGTTCACTCTCCTGGACCCACGGTACAAGCAGAACCTTTCCACTCTCATCCCTGCAGAGGAAAGGAGTATGAGAGTGAATAGGTATCAACAGGCCCTGGTGCACAAGCTGAAACAATTCTTCCCATCTGACGCCGCTAGCGGCAGAGGGCATGGTTCTGTGGGCCAAGTAGCGGGGGAGAGGAGGCGAGCAGGCAGCTTGTCCAGCACTGGCAGGGGAACGCTCTCCAAGGCCTTTGCCAGTTTTATGTCACCCCAGCAAGACACTGTCACCTGTCCCCAGTCTAGGCAGAGTAGGGGGGAGCTGTACAGAAAGATGGTGAGGGAGTACCTAGCTGACCATACCAACGTCCGTAGCGATCACTCTGCTCCATACAACTACTGGGTTTCAAAGCTGGACACGTGGCCTGAACTGGCGCTGTACGCCTTGGAGGTGCTGGCCTGCCCTGCCGCTAGCGTGCTGTCAGAGCGGGTATTCAGTGCAGCTGGTGGCGTCATCACCGATAAGCGTACACGCCTGTCAACTGACAGCGCTGACAGGCTGACGCTTATTAAAATGAACAAAGCCTGGATTTCACCGGAATTCAAATCTCCTCCGGGGGAAAGCAGCTAAAGATTTAAATAACTTATGTATCCGATTCCTCTTCTGTACTCCTCTTCTCTACTCCTCCTCCTCCTCCTCCATATCGTCTTTGCCTAACGCTGACCCAAAAAACGCCATTTTTTAGAGGTCCAACTGGCACTCTTTTAGCACAATTTTTCAGGAGGGCCCCCCTACAGGCCCTCTCTTCAAACAATTTTTCAGGAGGGCCCCCTACAGGCCCTCTATTCAAACAATTTTTCCAGAGGTCCACCTACAGGCCCTCTCTTCAAACAATTTTTCAGGAGGGCCCCCTACAGGCCCTCTATTCAAACAATTTTTCCAGAGGTCCACCTACAGGCCCTCTATTCAAACAATTTTTCCAGAGGTCCACCTACAGGCCCTCTCTTCAAACAATTTTTCAGGAGGGCCCCCTACAGGCCCTCTATTCAAACAATTTTTCCAGAGGTCCACCTACAGGCCCTCTATTCAAACAATTTTTTCCAGAGGTCCACCTACAGGCCCTCTATTCAAACAATTTTTCCAGAGGTCCACCTATAGGCCCTCTCTTCAAACAATTTTTCAGGAGGGCCCCCTACAGGCCCTCTATTCAAACAATTTTTCCAGAGGTCCACCTACAGGCCCTCTCTTCAAACAATTTTTCAGGAGGGCCCCCTACAGGCCCTCTATTCAAACAATTTTTCCAGAGGTCCACCTACCGGCCCTCTATTCAAACAATTTTTCCAGAGGTCCACCTACAGGCCCTCTCTTCAAACAATTTTTCGGGAGGGCCCCCTACAGGCCCTCTATTCAAACAATTTTTCCGGAGGTCCACCTACAGGCCCTCTCTCCAATTCCAGTTCCAAGTTTTATTTGCGCATACTGCATACATTTTTATTTTTGGGATAGGTGTGAAAAATAATATTACTTGCGAATCTATATTGCCCAACATTGGATACGGTAGCAAGTAGAAGACCAAACACATGCTGCTCACAGGGTTCCGTGGACGAGGTTCTGTGGATAAGCAACAAGTCCTTCTGTACTGAAATCGCCGACAAAGTCTCCATCTAAGAACACACAGACCATTGTGGAGAGAGCGGCACAGCTCGCCATCAAAGTGAGGAACCCCAACGCCAGACTGCGCAGAGAAGATAACGAATAAATATCTCTGTGGTTATTTTTGCTAAATAAAAGTTAAATAAACCGCCCAAAAAATGCATCTGTTCCTGTGCCTGATCCACCCAAGTTGAATCTGTCCCATCATGAGAAAGTCCCCCCCAAGGAGTCCCCACTGTAACTTGCTTCCCATACAACTACCTCACCCCCCGACACCTGTGTCTCGCCATTGTCCACCACCTCCTCAGACAACACTGGTAAATCACCACTGTCAGCACACGGAAACAGCAAAAGGTCTTGCGAATTGGGGCAGAGAATGTTCTGGGCTAGCACATCAGAGAAGGGGTGACTATGGGGTTCCAGGGAGTACGTGACCACATGCAATCTCCATCTAAAAAGTCATGCCACATTGATCACATTCCATAGAGGGTGTTACGAGCTGTACACGTTGATGCTAAATTTTTATGTTGGGGTCCTGATGTGCGTCAATTCTAACTCAATCCGGTGTTGTCACCACCGAACACGCTGATCCCAGGGGGCACTCCTCTGGGCTCTTCCAGCGAAACCTCCTTAACCCCCAGCCTGTGACCCCCCCCCCACCTACCAGGCCCTCTCTCCAAACAATTAACGTCTTTGTCCTATCTTTCTGCTCTCTCCAAACCATTTTTCCGGATAGCTGCCATACTACGGTTTTAAACTGAGTAGTATACCATACCACAGTTGATCAATCTCATAATTGTTGTCACCACCAACACACGCTACCCAGGGGGCACTCCCTCTGGCTTCTTCCAGCGAAACCTGCCTTCCCCCCACCACAGGCCCTCTTCTCCATTAACTATTTACCGGATAGGGGACGTATTAGATATTGTCACTGATAGTTTTTTGTTTTTCTTCTTTAAATTGGCCTCCTTGACGGCGTGTTTGATAGGCCAGAGCAGGACACGTCCCCTTAGTCTGCAGTGGGAAGACCACTCCCTGGCCAGACAAGCTCTTTTTCCGTTTTCCCGTGTTCGAAATATCCATTAAATATAGGGTCCCAAGGTAGGGGACGTATACGGGTATTAAATCTGAGAAGAATCGATACCATACCGGGTTAAAGCAACAGTTTTCGCCAAATCCATCGACTGTTGCTCACCACCACACACGCTAGCCCAGGGGGCACTCCTCTGGCTCTTCCAGCGAAACCTCCTTCCCCCCACCTACAGGCCCTCTCTCCAACAATTTCCCGGTAGGGGACTATTAGATATTGTACTGATTCTGAATTGCCTCCTGCGATAGACGGGAATCGAACCCAGATCAACTGCTTGGGAAGTAGCTATGCTCACCACTATACCACCAGCAGGCACAGCAACTGATAAGAACAGATACTAAATTGATTTCAGCTGCAGTGCCAGCATGAGCAGTGGTGTCACCTGCAGGCGGTGATGGACCTTCGTTGCACCTAGTTGGGTGCTTCCCTAACATGTGATGGGTATTTGCCTCGCCTTTCTTGGTCTGGGTGAGCACAATTGCCATGAGGGTAACCACCAGGCTGTTGCCTGAGAATTTGGGGTAATGGTGGGATTAGGCAGCCTCAGAGGCATCCATGCATGCTGCCCCTGCTGTTTCCTGTCCATTTCCGTGGTGTTTCCATCATTTTCTGAGGTTTCCAGGTTTTCACCCAGCCTTCCCTAGGCAGAGCCTTGGTCCCCGCAAAAATGCTCGAGTCTCCCATTGACTTCAATGGGGTTCGTTATTCGAAACGAGCACCCGAGCATCGGGAAAAGTTCGACTCGAATAACGAGCACCCGAGCATTTTAGTGCTCGCTCATCTCTACTAGTCACTAACCTTTCAACAAACTTTGCAGTAGTACAGTGTGTATACATGAGGAATAACACTGTTTTTGGCCATTATATGATTTCTATCTGGCATTTTAGCAGTTTTCCCCTGTGTATGCTGAATGTGTAGTTTGCAGTTCTCCTAGAGGTGGTGAGTGGAGACTAGCTGTCATCCACTGCACACAAAAAGTAGAGGAAAATCTCCTTCCTAACCTTCTCTTATGGAGGACATTACAGAGAATTACTGACCTGTATGGTTGTGAATAAAACACTTATCTTAACCCATAGAGTTGCAGTAGGCTGCATGTTTGTGTATGCCCCTGCTCACTCCTCCCCCTTCTCTCTCCATAGACTTGCATTGGTATGAGTAACATGATCCTTCTATGGAGCCGCTACTGCCTTGGAAGGGTTAAAGACATTTTTCAGAGTGTAAAGCAATTAGCAATTAGCTCTGCACTGATATAAGGGGTTGTCCAGTCTTAGGGCCCATTCACACGTCCGTATGAAAGAGTCCGCATCCTTTCCAGAATTTTGCAAACCCATTCATTTAATTTACAGTAGATTTGCTAATCTGTAATGTGTAATTGCAGTACTGGTGTCACGTGCCCACCGCTGCCCTGCTCCTTCCTAAGTGCGTGGGCGCCGAGCTAGTCACCCTGGTGTTTGGTCCCATTCCTTTCTCTCTGGATGTGGCTTTGCTGGCCTCCTCGCCTGCTTGCTTAGGGTGCGCTTGCTCTCGGCCTCTTAAAAGGCCAGTGTGCGATCCAAATCTCTTCTAAGCTAATGGCTGCCTGTCTTTGACTATTTAAGGCACCGTCCCCAGCAGGATGGTACCTGAGCTTTAGGTTTTCCCAGTCTCTAGTAACCAGCAAAGGTATTATTCTATCTGACTACCCCTATACCGAACTGTTGCCTGACTACTGACTCTGACTCCTAGCTGTCTGCATTGACCTTAGCTTGTTTCTCATATTGATTCTTTGCCGCCTGCCCTGACCTTGGACTTGTTACTTTGTGTACGCGGCCTGTCTCTGGATAATTAATATTCACTAACCCCTCAATGCTTCTCACTGGTGTCTTTGACCCCATGGTTCAGCTGCAAACTTCACCAGGTCTATTCTAAGAGGTAGCGGCCTGGTAGGAAGTCCAGAGCCCTGTATAGAGGTTAAAGGGTGAATACCATGGAACCACAGAACAACTCAATTAGATTAGCCCAAAGCCAAACCGGTTAGTTGGCACACCCACTGCCCGTAACAGTAATTATGCAACATTTATCTAAAGATTACCATTAATCTGCTTAAGATTAACCCTTTAATGATTAGGACATTTTCAATGTTTTTATTTTCGTTTTTACTCCCAGCCCTCCCAAAGCCATGACTTTTTTTATTTTTTTATTCACATAGCCTTGAGTGCTTGTTTTTTTGTGGGACAAGATGCTTAGATATTAATGGCACCATATACGGTTGCATAAAATATGGTGGGAAGCGGGAAAAAAATTCCAAATGTGGTGCAATTAAAAAAAACATCTTTCCGCCACAGTTTTATGGGTGTTTCTTTACACCATTTCCTATGCAGTAAAACTGACCTGTTTTGTCTGACTTTTATTCTCCAGGTCAGTACAATTATGGCAATAGCACATACCGTATGTATAGTTTTTCTTGCGTTTTAATACTGAAAAGAAAAATTTTTTAAACTTTTCATCGACATATTCTGACCTCTCCAACTTTTTTGTAGTTATGTGTACGGAGCTGTGTGAGGGATCATTTTTTGCGGGGCAATCTGTACCTTTCAATGATACGACTTTTTGATATTTTTTATTGACTTATTTGTGGGAGGTGAAGCAGCAAAAAAATGGCAAATCGGCCATTTTGACTTTTTTTTTTCTATTTCGACAGTTTGCTGTATTTTTTTTTAATTTTTAAAAACTTTTTTTTTTACACTTTTTAATAGTTATCATGCGCCAGTGATCACCATTTTTAAAAGCCCTGCCACCGACGTAAATTTGGGCATCCTGCGCTACAAATTGGCAGATCATAGTGTTGTCGTAATTCTCTAACTGAAATAATGGAAATATGCCATTTATCTGAAGTCACGTTCTGCCATCTGTTGGCAGCAGGTTATAACTACTAGCTTTGACACAACACAAAGATTTCAGTGATAAAAAATTGATGGTATATTACTCATTTTGCAATGACGGTACATTATTGTGCTCATGTAGTCCTCATAGGTGCATTGAGTGGATACAAATGATCACTTTCCATCTTGAATAAATGCACGCAGTACACTTGGGGGCACATTTTGGTCCACCCAATGACATTAAGGTTTTATGTCAACACAGCCATGTGAGGTCTTGTTTTTTGGTGTGATAAGACTACATGCACATGACTGTGCCGTGCTTTGCGGTCTGCAAATTGCGGATCCGCAAAACACAGATGCCACCCGTGTGCGTTGCGCAATTTGCGGCCGCCCATTATAGAAATGCCTATTCTTTTCAGCAAAACGGACGAGAATAGTACATTTTCTATTTTTGTTGCGGGGCCACGGAACGGCCTCATCCATTTCTTAAACTGCTTTGGTAAACTGAACGGTGAGCTCTGCTTGGTTGCTATTAGCAGGGGCGGACTGAGAATTTAAAGTGGCCCTGGAAAAAATACTAAAAGTGGCCCTGTTTTGTAGTTGGGTCCAAACTGATGGAAGGCAGGGCCAGCAATACCATATTGTGGCACATCATACTACCCCAAGAGATCCAAATACCACAGTCCATCTCAAAATACTTCTAAATCAGCAGCACAAAATACATCTCTAAAAACTTCGGGAGGAGGGCCCAGGCGGCCCCTGGGCATCAGCCCACAGGAAATATCCCTGTAAGGTCTATGGCCAATCCTCCATATACAGTTTTGATGAATGGGGCCCTATAAGCATTGTCCATATACAAATCACACAAGGGAAACAAAGGCCTATCATATCATGTATTATTTCCTGTTTAAAAATGCATTTTTGTTTTTGTGTAGTTTTTTTACCCTTAAATTTCCAAAGAGTATCAGAAACAACAACCACAGAGGTGCAGTTTTTGATGTGGTTGATAACCAAAGTGAAGTAAGAAAATAATGTAGATATCAGTAGCATCCCTGTAGCCTGTACAATACTGGACCTGCACTGTTATCCTGGATTCATTATGAAGAATGCTGAAGACTGCTTGGGTTGTCTGGCATACAGTGATACTTTCCATAAAGGCAGGTCAAGGAACATTTCCAAAAACAAAGAAGAACTCTTAGCATTAATACATGATATGTTTGAACATTCTCTTAAGAAAAGGACCTAAGCTTTTCATGTAGGATTGCCAATAGGCGTAATTATACATGAACATAGAAATAAAGACAATTGGGGTCATTTATGTTGTAAAGTAGAACTGGCTTAGTTGCCTATAGCAACCAATGAATTCCACCTTTCATTTTCCAAAGGAGCTGTCAGAAATGAAAGGTGGAATCTGATTGGCTGCTATGGGCAACTAAGCCAGTTCTACTTTACACCAGTTTGATAAATGACCCCAAATAATCTAGTCTATACAGTCCAATCAGATTACATCTCTGTTTTATTGTGCAGTTCAGTTGTTTGATATAATTTTATTCTGGTGCAACAATTTTATATATCTCACTCATTATATTAAATGCAATAATTGCACCTTTGCATCTGCTCCACTACGACGTGCAGGCAGACATATTGTAAACCCTGACCGTCCTCTAGCCTTAGGATATCCTTAGGATAGGCCATCAATATCAGATCTCTATTAGACCCAGCTGCTAGCACGATCTGTATCCACTGGGACTTACACAGTGTATGGATCTGGAACAAAAGTATGGACAGGTCATCAATATCAAAGTCCTGGAAAACCCCTTTAAGCTTAATTTGAATAATATTGGAAAGGGAATCTCTGCCTTAAAATTACATAGATGTGTTTCCAATCCTGCTTTGCAGGGCAATCCCTCTCTACGGAGAATATGGACTCTATCTAAAGTGGTTCTGTTACAATTTGTAGGGCAAGGGATTTCTGAGACATCAACTTCTGCTGGGAGAAGAAGATAGCGTAGAGAAAAGCTGCCACACCGAAAGCTTCGGCACTATTATTACTAGGTGATCATCAGTTTATATATATAGAAATACGTAAGGAAATATATGTCACATAATGTGTTGTAAGTTATTTTTACTGTGCAAAAGAAAAAAAACAGTACCCCGTGATCTACACGGAACTAATCATTTATCAGAACAGATTAAATGTGGGTGTTTGGAAGGCAAATTAATTATACCCAATGTATTTGCCAAATACAGAAATTCAATGGGCTTTTGGCATCTCCTTTCAGGATTTTAACATGAAATGCAAAATTAATCTTATAATTTATTCTCCTCAATATAGATATATGTATATCACCAACTCCCACACAATGATTTATATGATATAATTAGAGATGAGCGAATATTAAAATGCTTGTGTGTTCGGTACTCGGTCCAAACTTTTCCAAAAGTTTGTATATTCGTACCGAATAACAAACCCTATTGAAGTCAATGGGAGATACGAGCATTTTTGCAGGGGACCCAAGTTCTTTGCAGGCAAGGTTGCCTAAACACCTGAAAACCCCTGAAAGTGATGGAAACACCATGGATATGTATAGGGAACACCAGGGGCAGCATGCATGGAGCAGGCAGAGACAGTGCAAGGAGCGACAGGACCTTGTCCGATAAAGCGTACGCTATTGCTACGTATAATTTACTCTATATGCTGTTGCGTATGAATTCAAGACAGTGAAACCATTACCACTTGCAAGCATAGAGAAGCTGTCACTCAACTTTCTGAGATTTTTGAATGACAACTTGTTGATCAGGACTCTAAGAAAGCTGGGTGATTACGATCTAATAGAAGTTAATAGTCATGTGTGTCAGGATTTATCACTTATGTTTAGATCAACTCAGATTTTACAGCATCATACATGGGAAAGCTGGGTGACAGGATGTGAATGGCTGCTGTAAGGTGGCGGACACTGGTAGCGGACTGACCCAGTGATCAATGCTGACATGCTGAGGTCTGGTCTCCTGCACCTGGATCAGTCCCGTACCACAGTAGTTGGGCCTCAGAAAGAAGCTTTTTTGGAGAGAGAGTAGGTGCAGCGGAGGAGGAGGAGGAAAATTTTCAAAAGCCAGTAGTACTTGGACCTCAGGCAGAAATTTTGTAATAGAGACAGTAGGTGAAACACCGGAAAACTACAATTTTAAATAGCCACTAAAATGGCCTCAGGATGAAGTTTTTGGAGAGAGACAGTAGGCGAGCAACAGGCCTTTTGTGCCCCGATGTAATGATTGTGTGTAGAGAGCCTGTTGACCTTCCGTAAAAATTGTGTCTAGAGAGGCTGTTGGCCTTCCTTAAAAATTTTGGTTAGAGAGGCTGTTTGCCATGGGTAAAAATTGAGTTTAGAGAGGCTGTTGGCCTTCCTTAAAAATTTTGGTTAGAGAGGCTGTT
This sequence comes from Rhinella marina, assembly GCA_900303285.1. Classification (NCBI taxonomy): domain Eukaryota; kingdom Metazoa; phylum Chordata; class Amphibia; order Anura; family Bufonidae; genus Rhinella; species Rhinella marina. Next base: position 30,481 of record ONZH01021336.1, on the reverse strand, counting down.
TGCCCTGGGTGAAAATTTGAGTTTAGAGAGACTTTTGGCCCTCTGTAAATATTGAATTTAGAGAGCCTGTTGGCCTTCCTTAAAAATTGTGTCGTCAACAACTGTGATAGAGGAGGAGGAGGCGGAGGAGTAGGAAGAGGAGGATGATACAGGGGCTCTTATGGACTTCAGCTGCTATCCTGCGGTGGGGAAGAGAAGTGGGGAGATATCCACGACTTGTTCATCTTGATGAACGTCAGCCTGTCAGTGCTGTCAGTCAACAGGCGGGTCCGTTTGTCGGTGATTATCCCCCCAGCAGCACTAAAGACCCTTTCCGACAGTACGCTAGTGGCAGGGCAGGCCAGTACCTCCAAGGCGTACTGCGCCAGTTCAGGCCATTTGTCCAGCTTGGACAGCCAATAATTGTATGGCGTGGAGTGATCGCTCAGGACGCTGGTCTGGTCTGCAACATACTCCCTCATCATCTTGCGGTAGTTCCGCCCTACTCTGCCTAACCTGTGGACAGGTGGTACACTCTGGCTGGGGTGACAAAAACTTGGCAAAGGCCTGACCCAGTATACCCCTGCCCTTGCTGGACACGCTGCCTTTTCCCCTCTTCTCCCCTATTACTTGGCCCACTGCAGTCCGTCCCCTGTCGCTAGCGGTGTCAGATGGAAATGCTTGTAGCATTTTTTGCACCAGGGCCTTATGGTATGAATTGACCCTTGTAGTCCTTTCCTTCACAGGAATTAGAGTGGGGAAATTGTCCTTACACCGTGGGTCTAGGAGGGTGTACACCCAGTAATCATTGGTAGCCAGAATGGTCTTCACGCGAGGATCGTGACAAAGGCAGCCTAACATAAAGTCAGCCATGTGAGGTACAGTCCCACAGAGCAACACTTCCCTCTCCTCAATCCACTGTATATCCATCTCCTCCTCCTCCTCTACCTCCACCTCCAATTCCTCCTCCTCAGCCCATACCCGCTGAACTGCTGTCATCGAATCACCCCCTACAATGTGGCCTAGAGTCTCCTCCTCCTCTACCTCCTCCTCCTGTAATTCGCGCTGCGAAACTGATGTGAGGGTGCTCTGGCTGGCAAACAATGGACTGTCTTCCCCCATCTCCTTTGACATACCTAAATCCTCTGATATTAAGTTCTTTAAGGATTTTTGGATAAGACACAGCAGCGGGATGGTGACGCTGATGATGTCCACATCGCCGCTAACCATATGTGTTGCCTCCTCAAAGGGGCCTAAGACCTGGCAGATGCCAGCCATCCATGTCCATTCCTCATTATACACCTGAGGAAGCTGACTGATATGACTACCACCTCTCTGGGAAGCTGTCAGCTGGCAGTCTACTATTGCCCTTCGCTGATGGTACACCCTGGCTATCATTTGCAACGTTGAATTCCATCGTGTGGGAACGTCACACAGCAGCCGGTGAATAGGGAGTTATAACCGCTGTTGCACTGTCCTGAGGGTAGCAGCATCTGTGGTGGACTTCCTAAAATGTGCACAGATGTGGCGCACTTTAGTGAGCAACACTGCAAGCTCGGGGTAGGTCTTAAGAAACCGCTGGACCACTGTGTTTAGTACGTGGGCCATGCATGGCACGTGTGTGAGTCCACCAAGTTTCAAAGCTGCCACCAGGTTACGCCCATTGTCACGAACAACCAGACCTGGTTGCAGGTTCTGCGGCGTAAGCCACACAGTCGTCTCCCCCCATATGCCCTCTAACAGCTCTTGAGCCATATGCCTCTTGTCGCCCAAGCTAAGCAGTTTCAGCACGGCCTGCTGACGCTTCCCCACTGCTGTGCTGCTGCGCATTGAGCTACTGACACTCCGCGATGTGGCCATCAATACTCTTTTGGAGGAGGAGGGGGAGGTGAAGTGGGGGGGTCGGAAGAAGAGGTGTAATGTTCCGGTGAAACAGACACCGAAGTTGGTCCGCAATTCTGGGTGTGGGTAGCACATGAGCAGGCCCACGGTCAGACTCGGTCCCAGCCTCCACCAGGTTCACCCAATGTGCCATGAGGGAGATGTAGTGTCCCTGCCCACCGGTACTTGTCCACGTGTCTGTGGTTAGGTGGACCTTCCCACAAACCGCGTTGCTGAGGGCACGGATGACGTTATCCGACACGTGGCGGTGTAGGGCGGGGATGGCAACGCGTGAAAGATAGTGGTAGCTGGGGACCGAGTAACGGGGGGCTGCCACCTCCATGAGGTTGCGGAAAGCTTCCGTTTCCACAAGCCTATACGGCAACATCTCCAGGCTCAGCAGTTTACTGATCTGCACGTTTAAGGCTTGTGCATGGGGGTGGACGGCTGTGTACTTGCACTTGCGGTCAAAGGTCTGCTGTATTGACAATTGAACACTGCGCTGGGACACATGAGTGGAGGTGGGGGAGGGATACGGAGTTTCAGGGGTCCTTGCAGGGCTGGAGCGTCCCGGACGGGGGCTACTAGGTCACTGACAGCATGTGACACAGGGGCTAAAGCAGCAGTGTCACCGTCACCAGCTGACTGGAGTGCCAACCACTTAGTGGGGTGTTTCTTCTCCAAATGCTTGCGCATGCTACTTGTGGTCAGATTCTTTTTGTTGACTTCCCTGCTAATCTTGGTGTGGCACAGTTTGCACACCACTACCCGTCGATCGCCCTCTTCATCCATAAAATACTCCCAAACTAGAGCGTATCGAGCTTTGCGCACTGGAGCTTGACCCCTGGGAACACTTGGGGAAGTAGTAGCTCGGGCCCTGCTTCTCCCTCTGCCCAGCCCACTGCCTCTCCCAACCGGTTGTGGTGCTGATGTTGCCTCACACTCAGAACCGCTTTCTTCCTGTGCCTGATCCACCCAAGTCGGATCTGTCCCCTCATCATCACCCAGCTCTTCCTCAGAGTCCCCACTCTGACTTACTTCCCTGCCAACTACCTCACCCCCTGACATCTGTGTCTCGTAATCGTCCACCACCTCCTCAGATGTCACAGGTAAATCCCCACCCTCATCACCCTGAGACTGCACCAGCTCTTGCGAATCAGAGCAGAGAATATTCTCCGGTAGCACATCAGGGAAGGGTTCACTGTAGAGTTCCAGTGAGTAAGTCTCCACATGAGATTGGACCGTGGAGGATCCAGGCTGGGAAGAAGGAGGGTGAGGTGGAGGATGGACAGGTCCACTGCCCTGGCTGTCATGAGTGGACTGGCTGGAAGACGGGGCAGTGGACATATGGCTGGACGCGCTCTCCGTCATCCATTTTAGCACATTCTCTTGCTCTTGGGGGTCGGTCAAAGGTGTACCCTGCGGCCCTGCAAGCTTTTGCAGAAAAGCAGGCATCTTGAATTGACGTCTTTCAACTGCTCCCACAGCAGCAGGCACAGTGTCACCCCGTACACTACCACGTGCACCGCCTCTGCCCACCACACCAGTTCCATGCCCACGTCTCCCACCTCTACCACCTTTACCCTTGCCCCTGGTGTTCTCCATTATATATATATATATATATATATATATATATATATATATATATATATACGTCTATATATGTTCATAGGATGTATGAAGTTAGCTAGCACACGTGTGCACAAAATGCTATTATGCACGCACAATACGCACCACAGTATACACACTATACTAATACTTTATTAGAATAGATGCCTTACAGTATCACACACTATATGACACTGTGAGAGCACCTAATGTATGATATACAGCACAGATTACAGCAAGCAACACTGGAGGGTATTCTGTATCTGTAGGGTCAGACAGTGACTCTACAGACTGCAGTATATATCTGCTGTGCTGCTTGCAGAAATCTGAATCGCACTTCTGAAGTGTAGTCTTTAAATAGACTTTTGGGTCACAAATGCAGTTCCCTGCCTAATAGAAACAAATATTCTCCTATTTCGTACGCTTTCGCTATCCCTATCACACGCACACTCTTTCCCTGTCCTAAAACCACAAGGTCTGTGATCCGAGCCCCAGGTGTACGCATATATATAATAGCACGTCACCTGATGCAGGCAGCCAATCACTTCTAGACACGTAGAAAAGGTAGTAGGTCATGGCATTAGGTCCCCCAGGCTTCCCTGCATGTTTATTGGCTAAAAATAGGTGCTAAACATGCAGGGAGGAGTTTAAAAAAAACACGAATTTCACACGCTACTCGACCGAGTACCGAATACGCAAATATCCGTGCGGATAACGAATCTTTACGAATATATTCGCTCATCTCTAGATATAATTAAAGATACTTGTTGTCAGCAGCCAAGTAATACACTAGTAATATACTAAAGATAATTTAAAGGGGTTCAGCTCTGAACCCAGACATACCCACAATTTCACCCAACCAGTCCCCTGACATGCTCCGATGCTCTCCTTTGTCCTGTGCTGAATTGCGCAGGGCAAAGGCATTTTGAGCTAGCCTAACATCCAGTTCAAAATCCAGCACATGATAAAAAAGCATTGGGTATAGTGTTGCCAGGAATACAGGAGTAAAAATTATGCCTTAGAATTTTTAAGGAGAAGACACAATAACATTGAGTGCTAACACTGGGATCCTGCAGACAAACTGTATTAAAAGGCCTATTCAACTGTTTTTTTAATACAACCGTATACGGTACTGTGCAAAAATTTTAGGCAGATGTGGATGAAATGCTGCAAAGGAATGCCTTTCAAAAACAGATTGTTAATAGTTTATTTTTATTAATTAACAAATGCAAAGCAAATGAAGAAAAATCAACAGGAGGTTGTTCCATACATCTTGGAGACCTACGGATGGATCTTCTGTGGATGTAGGCTTGCTCAAATCCTTCAGTCTCTTCATGTAATCCCAGACAGTCTCAATGATGTTGGGATCAGGACTCTGTGGGGGTCATATCATCACTTCCAAGACTTCTTGTTCTTCCTTATCCTTAAAGGGAACATGTCACCTTAAAAACACACAATAAAACATCCAGCATTACCTTATAGTAGCCCCCAGTGTGTTACTAATCAAGCATTGGATCCAGTAATTTGATCCCCAAAACTTGATAAAAACTATGTTTTAAGCGCCATCAGTGCTATCTTTCCAGTCAGCTTGAAGTCAAGGGGGCAGCGGCCTCCTTGCTTCAAGTCAAGCAAAGCACGCCCCTTAACCGCCCCTCTTGCCTCTGATTGACATCCATTGGTGTGCGAAGGAAGGAAGCGAAGGAATTGCGCGCTGGTGCAGGGATGTACGGGCGCACGCACGCTCGTTGAAACAGCCGGGGTCTGCATACTGCATACGCCGGGATCGCGCAGCAACAAGGAGCACGAGACTTGCGCGATCCCGGCTCCCGCACTTAGCCGGCTTTCATCTGCACAGTATGCAGGCCCCGGCTGTTTCAACGAGTGTGCGTGCGCCCGTACGTCCCTGCACCAGCGCGCAATTCCTTCGCTTCCTTCCTTCGCACACCAATGGATGTCAATCAGAGGCAAGAGGGGCGGTTAAGGGGCGTGCTTTGCTTGACTTGAAGCAAGGAGGCCGCTGCCCCCTTGACTTCAAGCTGACTGGAAAGATAGCGCTGATGGCGCTTAAAACATAGTTTTCATCAAGTTTTGGGGATCAAATTACTGGATCCAATGCATGATTAGTAACACACTGGGGGCTCCTATAAGGCAATGCTGGATGTTTTATGAGTGTTTTTGAGGTGACAGGTTCCCTTTAAGATAGTCCTTAAAGGGATTCTGTCACCTCGTTTAAGCCTATAGAGCTGAGGACATGGGCTGCTAGATGGCCACTAGCCCGTCCACAATATACTTTTCCTATTGCTGTGTGTGTCTTTGTTTAGTCAGAAAAACGATTTTATTCATATGCTAATTCTGGTTATAAGGAGCCCAAGGGGCGGTTACCAATATTCCTGGATCCCAGCTGCGTCCACTGTGAAGGAGCCCAGCACCGCCCCGCATCTTCTCATCTCCTCCTTGCTCCCCCGACTTCACGCATTCAGAGCGCCGTAATCTCGCGCATGCGCGAGTACGCCGCTTGTCAGTGATGGTAAACTGTTCTTTCCCTGTGCTGGCATCAGCATCAGGGAACGAGCTGCGCATGCGCGAGATTACGGCGCTCTTAATGCGTGAAGTCGGGGGAGCAAGGAGGAGATGAGAGGATGCGGGGCGGTGCTGGGCTCCTTCACAGTGGGCACGGCTGGGATCCAGGAAGATTGGTAACCGCCCCTTGGGCTCCTTATAACCAGAATTAGCATATGAATAAAATCGTTTTTCTGACTAAACAAAGACACACACAGCAATAGGAAAAGTATATTGTGGACGGGCTAGTGGCCATCTAGCAGCCCATGTCCTCAGCTCTATAGGCTTAAACGAGGTGACAGAATCCCTTTAATGACATTGGCTGTATATTCTGTTTCATGGTCTTGCTGCAGAATAAATTGAAATTTAAACTACTATAAACACTTTTATTTTTCGAAAGCATTGCTATTTTGCACAGGGCTGTGGAGTCGGTAAGCCAAAGCCCCGACTCCAACTCCGACTCCGACTCCTTAATTTCCCCTCAGCCCGACTCCGACTCCGACTCCCGACTCCGACTCCGACTCCGACTCCCTCATACATGGAGCATGTTTAAGTGATAACTTTAAACAAATTTGCATAAAATCAATAGTACAGATAAGTCATGACAAAAACAGTTTGTAATCTATCAGGCTTCTCTGGGTACAGCTCACTAAGGGCCTGATCAGAGGTGTAGCTAGAGGTTCAGCACATGGGGGGGCGAAACATATTTGAGTGGGCCCCCACTTATTGGCTTCCCAAACGCACGTTTCCAACTTCACAGGCACATACTACTAGTTGTGGTTATAATACTGTATTAGCAAGATGACTATATAAACTGCTAGATCCAGGGGCGTAGCTATAGGGGTGCAGAGGTAGCAGTCGCTACCGGGCCCAGGAGCCTGAGGGGGCCCAAAGACCCTTGGACCACATAAGAAGACACACAGAGCACTGAGGGAAAGGGGGCCCAAGCTGAACTCTTGCACCAGGGCCCATGAGCCTTTAGCTACGCCCCTGGCTAGATCATCTATGCTGTTAAGTACAGTACAATAGACTTTCTACATACCCTACTCTAAATACTCTACCACATAATGCAGTAAAATATAGGAGTAAAAAACAAGGGGACTCCTATGTTAAAGGAAATCTGTCCCCAGCTTTTACATCACTAAACTAACAGTCCCTTGCCCCATCAGACCACAGATCGGCTTAATGAGCCCCCATCAGACCTCAGATCGGCTTAATGGTGCCCCATCAGACCTCAGATCAGCGTACTGTGCCCCACAGACCTCAGATCAGCAGAATGTGCCCCCATCAGACCTCAGATCAGCTTGAATGTGCCCCCATCAGACCTCAGATCAGCGTAATGTGCCCCCATCAGACCTCAGATCAGCAGAATGTACCCCCATCAGACCTCAGATCAGCAGAATGTACCCCCATCAGACCTCAGATCAGCAGAATGTACCCCCATCAGACCTCAGATCAGCAGAATGTGCCCCCATCAGACCTCAGATCGGCTTAATGTGCCCCCATCAGACTCCATAATGGAAGCGCTCACTTGTATTCGCCTGATTGTACTAAGGCCATCCCTGCTGGGCCCCCCAGAAGTATTGGCCCCGGAGCATCGCCTCCCCTGACCCCCCCCCCCAGTAGCTACGCCTCTGGGCCTGATGTATGAAAACTGTCTAGGTCTAAAACTTTTTTGTTGCCCATAGCAACCAATCAGAGCTCCCCTTTCATTTCTCCAGAGCACTATATGAAATGAAAGGGGAGCTCTGATTGGTTGCTATGGACAACAAAGAAACTTCTACACCTAGACAGTTTTCATACATAAGGCTCTAGGTGTTTTACATCAGCAGATAGAAGCCATGAGAGCAGCTAACCTCTCCACACATGAGCTCAGAGGAAACATAAAGCAGAGAGAACATGCACTGGACATAAAGGGCAGTACACAGTCATCTCAAATAAAAGCCTAAATCCTTAGATCAGGAATAGAACAGACATTTATAGGACATTTCATCATTTCACAAATTCTTATAAAAATATATTCAGCACTGAACTAAATTCATTATATATTTTAGGAGTCGGAGTCGGTCCATTTTATACCGACTCCGACTCCGACTCCACCAAAATGGTGACCGACTCCGACTCCGACTCCACGACTCCGACTCCGACTCCACAGCCCTGATTTTGCAACAGTTTTCCACACCTATAACTTTTGTAAAGTACCTGTATGTATTGAAAAAGAGTTTACAGCATCATATGCTTTTCTCTTTCAAGCAATGGCAGACTTATCCACCTGCATACTCGTAGGTAGGAACCTAATGGGGAAGATTTATCACTGTGTGATAGCAATTAAACCAATGCACCACTTTTTGTGATATATACAAATGTGTCAAAGTGGGCAGAACTTTAATGCAGTCATTCCTGGTGCTTTTAACCCCTTCATACACATGCCTGGTAGGTTCGGCTGACCAAGCATTTGTTCTCAGTAGCAAAAAGAGAAAGAAGCCGCTGCCAGACTCATTTGGCAGTGGCTTATCTTCCCCAGAACAAAAAGGATTGGGAAGTTGAAATCCAACTTGCTCTATCCTTATCTGCTCCAACATCTGCCAGTGGAGATGGCTGGCCAGTCCTGCTGAAAACAGTGGGTTTGGCTGAAGTACATTTACGTAATGTGTATGGCCAACTTAAAATCGCCATAAAATCCAGAGAATAAGCAAGAATACTGGCAAAATACTGCAATGCCTTTGCACTACGAGCTGGGTAGAAAGATGTTTGTTTCCTGTAGGCTTATACAGTATAGCACCCAAGAAAGTAGCTTTAGGGATGCAAAGGTAGCAGTGGCTCTCGGGTCCTGGTGCATTCTGCCATATAAATAGATACCAGTATTATAAATGGCACTTTGTAAGTGCAGATGCAGTACCCCAGTACAACATGAGGTATCTGCAATTTGTTTGTACGGTTTCTAATGTTAATGTAATGCATCTTGTACTCAGTATGTTCCAGCATGAGCTAGGCATGGCCAGAACTGACAAACCTGGCCCAGCCCTCTCTCTCCACTTAGAGTAGTTGAGAGAAGGGTGGTGGTAGGGGTCAAACATTATGTGCTCCTCTCACCAGATTATAGCTTCAAGCCCTGGAGCTTTCTACATCACCAAGAACTCCAGGAGATTACATTTTTAAGTTTGATGTGTTCCAGACCATACTGCTGCAAAGGGATAACAAGTTAAGACACCCTATGCACCCTTAGATTAGTGGACACTACAACCACAGTTGCCAGATTGTAATTGCTAGCCAGAGATCTCAGACATAGAGACTTTAGCCAGAGAATGAGTAATTACAGAGCTATTGCTAAAAATAGTTTGCTCAGCTCGTGACTGGACATCTGGGAGGAATTTGCTCTGTGTACAGATAATTGCTGGATGTACTACAACAGATACAACAGAAATGCCCAACCTGCGGCCCTCCAGCTGTTACTACAACTCCCTACAACTCCCTCCATGCCCTGCTGTAGACTGATAGCTGTAGGCTGTCTGGGCATGATGGGAGTTGTAGTTTTGCAACAGCTGGAGGGCCGCATGTTGGGCATCCCTGTACTACAACTACAGTGGGGCCGGACTGGGGCTTTAGCCGTAAAGGGAGGCTGACATGAAGGGTAGGAAGGGGCGGCAGCTGAAGGGTTTAGGCAGTTAAAGGGGGGTGTGGTAGTTAGAGGCGGAGTTGGGGTCTTTATAAAGGGGTGAAGAGGGGGACCAGGGGCCATTTTGATTTTTAAAATCAGAAGCTTAGGAGTGTTTTTTTTTCTGGCTTTAACCTTACCAGAATGCAGGCTGTGAACGAGGTGTTGCGGCAGCTACGGGTAGCGGTGGAGACTCGGGGTCCCATGTGGCTTCAGGAGCAGGTAGCTGGCTTGCTGCAGGGGGAGGTTGCGGGTACAGCAAGCCCGCAGCCATGTGGCAGACGGCCGCGGCGGGTACGGCCGCCGGTGCGCCTTAGCCCTGAGGAGACCCCCAGGGTCCGGCACCATGTTAGGAGCCCCTCCGGGGACCCTCCGCACTTGAGGGATAGCAGACAGTCGGCAGGATGGCCCTCTCAGTGCGGGAGGAATCCTGTAAGATGGCGGGACCCAGAGCAGGGCGAGATGGTCACTTCCCCGTCCTCTGCGGCGAGCAGCGCGGGAGCAGGTGCTGCGGGCTCCCCAGTGTCAGCTACTGGAAGGAGAGCCACTCGGCGTGGGAGAGAAGACAGGAGCAGTGGAAGGGAGGAGCACGTGGTTCAGCACGCTAACGGGCAGCAGGGTGCTGGCCCATCTCATATGGAAGAACAGGAAGAGGCAAGGACAGCGCAGAACGCATCCAGCAGAGCGGCTGGGATGCAGCTCATCACCAGTCAAGAGGTTTCAAGTCGGCCAGAAGAAGTGGTGTCCAGGGTGCGACGCCTAGGGTGGCGCGCTCGGTATTGGTGCAGACGCAGGCTGTGGGTGAGGACGATAGGCCCAGGGTGGATGATGCGGCAAGGGGGGAAGTGTATGTTTGCTTCGAGGGCCCTTTAGGAGCACACTTGAAGCAAGAGGTGTGTGAAAAAATTTGGAAAGGGGAGTATGTCGAAATTTTTTCGCTTCTCCCCTTGGAGCGGTTTAATTTAGACAGAAGTAAGAAGGATGAGGGAGAAAGAGAAGGAGGAAAAGCGCCGTTATCGCTTGATGCCGCGCACTTTTTCAAATTGGCTTCATTTTGGCAAGTGTGATAGGAGAAAAGAAGCCGGAATGTTGTTTGGCGCTTTTCTGCTATTTGGATGCAATAGGGGAAGCTTACAGGGTGTGTGGTGGTGTGGGGTGGCTCAGTTACGACGAGCAATTTAGGCAGAGAAAGGCGGTCCGCCCGAATATCAGGTGGGACCATAAGAATATTGGGTTGTGGATGAGGGTACTGACGCCGGTGAGAGCAGGGCAGTCCTTTCGAGGGGAGTCGGGTGGGGCGAGTCAGTCTGGTTTCGCAGTGGCATCCGCCAAGGGCCTATGCTTCCTGTTCAACGAAGGAAGCTGTAGGTTCGGGGCGAAATGCAAATTTAAACATGAATGTTCCTCATGCGGGGGCAATCATGGGGCAAGGCGATATTTTAAGGGGGGTAAGCAGAATTAAAAGGTGATCTGGCAATTTGGGCAAGGTTTTTAGAGCAATTTAATGGGAAGGCTCTGGTGATGAGGGAGGTCATTGATAATGTTGATTTTGAGTTGTTTTCGGACGCGGCGGGGGGGGGGTTGGTTTTGGGGTGTATTGTCATGGTCAGTGATGCGCAGGCAGATGGACAGATTTGTGGGTTGCGAGGGGTTGGGTTTGGAATCTAGCGTTACTAGAACTGTTTCCGATTGTGTTGGCGGTCGTTTTGTGGGGCGACAAGTTCAGGGATAGGGATAGATTTGTTTCCATTGTGACAATCTGGGGGTGGTGCAGGCGATCAATGGGTTGACAGCATCTTCCCCCCCAGTGGTCAAGTTACTGCAGCATTTGGTTTTGTTATGTTTAACATTCAATGCATGGATTGTCGCGGTGCATGTGCTGGGGGTGTCTAACGGCATTGCGGACTCGCTTTCTCGTTTACAGTGGGAGAGGTTTCAGTAATTGGCACCGGAGGCGAGTGGGTTGGTGTGTCCAGACGCCATCTGGGAGATCTTGGTGGTACCGTAGAGGGTCTTCTGTGTGAGTCGTTGAGTGTGGGCACATATGGTAAGGCGTGGAACTTGTGGGAGCGGTGGTGCGCGGAGCTTGGGGCGGGTATAGATGAAGGGGAGTTTCCGCTGCTGTTGTTGTTAGGTAAGGTTAAGGAGGAAGGTTGGTCGGTTCTGCGGGTGAACAACCTGATGGCGGGATTGGCGTTCGGTTTTAAAATGAGGGGGTTGTTAGATGTTACTAAAACATTTTTGGTAAAGCAGATTTTAAAAGGGTTAAGGCGATGCCGGCGAGTTGAGGATAAGAGGAGGTCGGTGTCTTTCGCTTTATTATTGAAGATCGGCTATCAAGTGGGGTTGGTTTGTACGTCAGCAAATGAGGTTAAGTTGTTTAGATTAGCATTCTCGTTTGCGTTTTTTGGGGCTTTTCGTATGGGGGAGCTGGTTTGCAGGAATGTAAACAGTGTAGGGGGGTTGTATAGGGAAGACGTAGATCTGTATCCTGACAGGGTTGTTGTCCGGCTGCGTAGATCTAAAACTGATGTGGAAGGCAAGGGGTGTTACGTTACTTTGTTTGCAGTGCCGGAGTGTCCTTTATGTCCGGTGCTTTATCTGCGGGAATATGCTGAGGGGCTAAGTTCGGTTGAGGGACCGCTGCTCAGGCATGCTGACGGTCTGTTCCTGTCGCGTTTCCAGTTTATGGCAGTTTTTAAAAAATGTGTGAAAGGTTTAGGTTTAGATCCGAAGGTTTTTCACAGATCATTCTTTTAGGATTGGGGCAGCAACGGAGGCTGCCAGGTTGAGGTTAAGCGAGGAGTTAATTAAGAAGATTGGGAGGTGGGAATCGGGCCGTTTCAGGTCGTATGTTAGATTGGGGTTGGCTTGTTGATAAGGGGGGTTGTGATGGCTTATGTTTTTGTTATGTTTTTTGGGCTTCCAGCTGCGCTGGTCTGGATTCTTGGCCATTCTTTTGTTTTTTGGGGTGCATTGAGGGGGAACGTGCGGCCAAACAGGAGGCAGCTTGGCTTTGAAAGGGATGTCGCGGTGGTTCGATGGCTGGGAACGAGAGGTATGTTATGGGGGAGTGTTATCAGAGAGGTGCATCGTTCTGCTCGTTTAGATCGATCCCCTGACATTTTAGTGTTACATGTGGGGGGGAATGATTTAGGTGTCAGGCCTTTAGGAGAGCTAATAAGATACATCAAGTTTGACCTATTGCGGTTGTGGTCATTGTTTCCAGCAATGATTACGGTATGGTCGGATATTGTCCCACGCAAGGCGTGGAGGGAAGGGCGTTCGGTTGAACGAGTCAACAAGGCCAGAATTAAGTTAAACAGAGTGGTGGGCAAGTTTGTAGCCAGGTATGGTTTTGTGACAGTAAGGCATGCTGAGTTGGAGGCAGGGGTTGGTGGTTTTTGGAGACTGGATGGAGTGCACCTTAATGCGGTCAGAATTGATTTGTGGTCGTTGGGTTTGCAGGGCGGCATAGAAAGGGCACTACGTTTGTGGGGGAACGCGCAAGCTTGATGAAGGTGGTGGTGTTTTCAAGCTGCGCATGTGTGGCGGTGGAAGGTCTTTAAAGCTGGGAATATGGGATGATGATGGAGAATGGGGGGGCCTCAATGGTGGGGCTGGACTCCCATAGGTGGACACTTGGCTGGTTCGGTGAGGTGTCCATCAATTGGTGTCTCCAAGCTGGTGTCCTACGGGTGGAGGCAAGATGGAAGTGCCACGGTTGATTGCGGAAGATTGAGTTGGGGCTTCTGGGACCTCCCTCGGCTGGGTTAATTTATTGTTATTATTTATGTTATGTTTGTATTTTAATAAACGGCTGCTGTGGCCAATTTAATCCAAAATACTGGCTTCCGGGTGGTTATTTAAAGGGGCGGTGTGGGAGGGTTTGGGTAGGCCAGTTAAGAAGCCCTGAATACCACTCCCATCCTCTTCTCCGGCACGCCCTGGGACTCACTGCACAGAACCCTGTTAAAGATTTTGCTTTAGTGTTGTGCCACCCATTAAAGGCGTTGGCCACATTATGGCTACTGTTGACCAATGTGTATGTAAGATGGCTATATGGAACTTACTAATATAGTCTTTGTTGATTTTCTGTGCCATTCTCTTTATGTCATATGGTATGCCCCCTAGTTGGCCAAGTCTTTTGTGCTGTGAACACAGAGGTCATGTTCCTGTTATGGTGGCCGGTGGAGGGTCATGTGACCAGACACATCAATTAGTCTTCACCATTCAATACACTGCACCTGCACGTGCACTGTTGGTAGTTTGGTGCAGTGTGTTTGAAAGGAGGAGGCGGAGTGATGTCTGGTCACATGATCCTCTATGAGCAGTCATCTTATGGACAGGACCTCACTGTGGATGGCAGAGAAGTTTGCCAAACAAGCGGACATGGCTTAGCAATTGGAACAAAATATCAACAGAGGCTATATTAGTAAGATTAGTAAGTGCCATATTGTCATCTTACATATACATTGGTCAACAGTAGACACAAATGGGATCATTTATCAAACTGGTGTAAAGTAGAACTAGCTTAGTTGCCCATAGCAACCAACGAGATTCCACCTTTCATCTTCCAAAGGAGCTGTCAAAAATGAGAGATGAGATATGATTGGTTGCTATGGGCATCTAAGCCAGTTCTATTTGCACCAGTTTGATAAATGACCCCAAAAGTGACCAACCCCTCCCGAAAGCTGGACCCTTACCTATGAGTGATAGCCTAACCTAGTGATATGCCATCACATTATGACATAAGGAAGCGTTTTTAAAGTTAGGTCTTTTATGGGGGCGCATGTTCTGTAGAACTGTACAGGGATTTTCATCACTGACATCAGTCCAAACACACACTAGGGCCAATTTCATGGGAAGCCAGTTGACCTATCTGTATGGTTTAGGAATGTGGAAAGAAACTGGAGTCATCGGAGGAAACCCACGCAAAGACTGAGAGAACATACAAATTACACACAGATGTTGTCCCTGGTCCGATTCTAACCCAGGACCCAGCATAGGTAAGTAGTAGTGTTCAACATATTTTGTATCGGAGGTGGTAAGTCTGTATTTCAAACACTCATAGAAATCATATTATGTTAGAAGTTTCAGACATTAGCAAATTCCCACAGTCTATTGATGGAGCAGCTTTATAGCTATCACTCTGTCGGTTTATTTAGTTTTTGTTATTGATGTGTCTGAATTTTCTCCCTTACGCAGTAGCTAATAAAATTGAAAGGCACTAGATGAAGAGTCTAAGTAGAAGGAAAACATTCTCTGAATCACATTGTGATTTAGAAACTGTTCCAATGTCAGATATGCTTACACTGGCAACAGATTTCATGCACGGATGAATCATAGTTCATTTTGGCTTCTCAAAATAAGAGGACACGTTTATTAACTCATATGGTATTAATTTAAAGGGAATTTATGATTGAACACGTACTTATGCTCATTATGTCGCTGTCATCACTGGACCTGTGCTACAGTTAAGGAAAGATTAATGCACAAGCCAAAATGGCAAACAACTTATTTGCCACATTTGGGAAAAGGCAGCAGCACCAACAATATACTGCAAGCCATATTTCTTGCAATATCTAAGACAGTTAAAAACACGCAAAAAAAATTAGGATAGAGAGGTTCGGATAGGTCATCAATATCAGATCGGCGGGGGTTCGACACCCGGCACCCCTGCTTGAAGAGAAGGTTGCGCTCCATGCTAGCACAGCCTTACCTTCATTGTTTACCTGCTCACCATCGACATCGCAGCAGAGGGCAGGTGTAATTACAAACTGTCCCTTTCACTTCTATGGGAGGGCTCCTACTGTTCAAGTCTATAGGAACGAGCTGTCCCTTAGAAGTGAATGGGGCTTCTTGTAATTACACCTGCTCTCTGCTGCGATGTTGATGGTGAGCAGGTAAACAATGAAGGTAAGGCTGTGCTAGCATGGAGCGCAACCTTCTCTTCAACCAGAGGTTCTGCAGGGGTGCCGGGTGTCGCCGATCTGATATTGATGATCTATCCTAACTATAAGTCATCAGTGTTAAAATCCAAGAACACCCCTTTACAGTTTACCTATCATTCTATTTTTTTTTAATGTTCCTTCATAATAAATCTCTATATGACACTTCGTGTTTCTAGTACTGACTTAAAAAAATCACCTGCTTCCCTTCACATAGGCATGGTGTTAGGATGTCCAGTTTTTCCATTCTGATGACCTATCCTTCTTATAGGTCATCAATATCAGCTCGGTAGAAGTCACTCCTCACCCCCACTGATCAGCTGTTTGTAGCAGCCAGCACACAGCAGTAGATGGAGCAGTAGGCAGAAGGCTGGTGTACTGCTGCTTAGCTCCATTCACTTGAATGGGTAGGGACACTCTTATCCACCCTCTAGTGGGCATGCTGATGTACTGCAACTCAGCTCCTATTCAAGAGAATGGTGGAAAATCCTTTAATCCAAGTTTCACATCTGCGCTTTTACATCTGGCAGGCTGTTCCAGCAGAATAAGAGCCTGCTGGATTTCACTGTGTCCGGCATAGCTGGATACATAGATGTTCACCTGCCAACCCCATTGACAACAATGGGATCCGACATGGATCCGGCCAGTTTCCAGCATGTGTGCCAGGTTTTGGTTGTACAAAAAACAGTGCATGCTCTCATGCTGGAGACCAGCTGGATCTGGTTCTAAAAACACAGATGTGAAAATAGCCTAACTACGACTGTGGGAAGGGATGCAGATCTATTAGAAGAAAACTTTCTTCAATCACTATATAAATATAATAGGAAATGTAAATTTGTAAATAATAAAATAGTGCACCAAGAAGGAATTGTTAGAATGGAATGAAACTTTCTATGTGTGAATGTAATGATATATGTAAGGATACGTTTATTAGGGAAAACTGTATAATTTTTGTTATAATACAACCGGATCTGTTCTGAACGGATGCAGCCGTTTGTATTATTCAAACGGATGCGTTTTGCCGACAGGAGGTCTCAAAACCGGACACCAAAAAACCATATGTGAAAGCAGCCTAAGGGTATGATCGCAATTTCACCAGATCCAGATTCTACAATTCACCGCTGGATCCCCATTGACTATAATAGAGTCCGGAGGTGATCCGGTCTCTTTCTGGCATTCATGCTTCTGGATCATGCATGATGCAGATGTGAAAGTACCCTAAGGCCAAATTTGCGCTGCAGTGTTTTGGTTAATATTTTGCATCATTTGTAAAACAAGGATTGTGTTCAACCATATTGACTGGGGAGCTACCTACTAAAACCAATATAATTCCATTGAATTATGGTAAAATAAAAGAATAACAATGTTACTATGACAGAAAGAATGGTAACAGATCGTACATGCCTCCGGCATATGGCATATACTTAATCTAAGAACTTCATGTTTGTCTGATCTCTTTAACAAAAAATTAAAAAAAAATTTGATAAGAATGAAGACACACAAAACAATTGCTGGTGACTGACAATTTGGAACCGGAGCAATAATTAAAATTCCTCCTATGCTGCAATTACCCCAAATGTAAGAAGAAGACTCTCGGCAATTATTTATTCAGATGAGTAGGTTAGATGATACACATCTGCATTCCCATTCTAACAGAACATGTTTATTAATGTTGCTCTGGAAAGTATTGTCTTTTCATGACATTGAGGTTTAATAATAATTCAAGTAATGCAGAAATGTCGTCTCTTATCAGGAGCGTATTTAAATTCCTGCTGCCCTTGTATGACTATCGCCTATGACTGTGCTTCTAATAATCCTCCACTATGAACCGTTGTCCTTCACAAGCATAATAGCCATAACAAGAAAAGTAACCTCTATTTCCATAGCTCTAGCAATATCTGCATCTTACAATCAGTGGTAGATATGCCCCGATTGTCTCAGATGGAAATACCCCTTTTGCTGCTAGAGATGAGCGAACTTTTCAAAAATTAAATTACTTTGTAATGAATCACATTCCATTGTATGGATCGGCGCAATGATGTGGAGCGGTGATCACGCCCCCCCCCGTGATTTAACTCCTTAGATTCCACGTTCAAAGCTGATCGCGGCATCAGAGAGTCACATTAAGGGGGTTAATCAGGGGTTAACACAAAAAAATATATGCATCACCTCATCCATTTGATCGCGGAGAAGCCGTGGGGGCCATCTTGATTGAAGAAAATGCGGCAATTCTTGCGCATGCTGACGTGTTATGTAACCACGTAATCAAGCTGGGGGGGTGCGGTGACGCCATCAAGTCACACGTTGGCGCACACAAGAATTGTTGTGGTTTTTTTCAATCAAGATGGCCGAGATGGCCTCTCCGTGATCAAATGGATGAGGTAGGTATGTTTTCTTTTTGTTTTGTTTTTTAACCATCATTTCAGGAAAAATTGGTTCATTACCACGAAATGCTAGGAAATTCGGATTCATGGCGAATTGATTTTTTTCCTGAAATTTGGATCGAATTCCACTTCGTTAACTTTGATTCGCTCAACACTACTCGCTGCCATGGCTCCAATACAGTACAGACCAAAAGTTTGGACACACCTTCTCATTCAAAGAGTTTTCTGTGTTTTCATGACTATGAAAAATTGTAGATTCACACTGAAGGCATCAAAACTATGAATTAACACATGTGGAATTATATATGTAACAAAAAAGTGTGAAATAACTGAAAATATGTCTTATATTCTAGGTTCTTCAAAGTAGCCACCTTTTGCTTTGATTACTGCTTTGCACACTCTTGGCATACTCTTGATGAGCTTCAAGAGGTAGTCACCTGAAATGGTATTCCAACAGTCTTGAAGGAGTTCCCAGAGATGCTTAGCACTTGTTGGCCCTTTTGCCTTCACTCTGCGGTCCAGCTCACCCCAAACCATCTCGATTGGGTTCAGGTCTGATGACTGTGGAGGCCAGGTCATCTGGCGTAGCACCCCATCACTCTCCTTCTTGGTCAAATAGCCCTTACACAGCCTGGAGGTGTGTTTGGGGTCATTGTCCTGTTGATAAATAAATGATTGTCCAACTAAACGCAAACCGGATGGAATAGCATGCCGCTGCAAGATGCTGTGGTAGCCATGCTGGTTCAGTATGCCTTTTAATTTTGAATAAATCCCCAACAGTGTCACCAGCAAAGCACCCCCACACCATCACACCTCCTTCTCCATGCTTCACGGTGGGAACCAGGCATGTAGAGTCCATCCGTTCACCTTTTCTGCGTCGCACAAAGACACGGTGGTTGGAACCAAAGATCTCAAATTTGGACTCATCAGACCAAAGCACAGATATCCACTGGTCTAATGTCCATTCCTTGTGTTCTTTAGCCCAAACAAGTCTCTTATGCTTGTTGCCTGTCCTTAGCAGTGGTTTCCTAGCAGCTATTTTACCATGAAGGCCTGCTGCACACAGTCTCCTCTTAACAGTTGTTGTAGAGATGTGTCTGCTGCTAGAACTCTGTGTGGCATTGACCTGGTCTCTAATCTGAGCTGCTGTTAACCTGCGATTTCTGAGGCTGGCGACTAGGATGAACTTATCCTCCGCAGCAGAGGTGACTCTTGGTCTTCCTTTCCTGGGGCGGTCCTCATGTGAGCCAGTTTCTTTGTAGCGATGGGTTTTGCGACTGCACTTGGGGACACTTTCAAAGTTTTCCCAATTTTTCGGAATGACTGACCTTCATTTCTTAAAGTAATGATGGCCACTCGTTTTTCTTTACTTAGCTGCTTTTTTCTTGCCATAATACAAATTCTAACAGTCAGTCAGTAGGACTATCAGCTGTGTTTACACCTGACTTCTGTCCAACACAACTCATGGTCCCAACCCCATTTATAAGGCAAGAAATCCCACTTATTAAACCTGACAGGGCACACCTGTGAAGTGAAAACCATTTCAGGTGACAACCTCTTGAAGCTCATCAAGAGAATGCCAAGAGTGTGCAAAGCAGTAATCAAAGCAAAAGGTGGCTACTTTGAAGAACCTACAATATAAGACATATTTTCAGTTGTTTCACACTTTTTTGTTAAGTATATAATTCCACATGTGTTAATTCATAGTTTTGATGCCTTCAGTGTGAATCTACAATTTTTATAGTCATGAAAATACAGAAAACTCTTTGAATGAGAAGGTGTGTCCAAACTTTTGGTCTGTACTGTATGTAAAGAAGCCACTATTTTTTAATTCAATGGGAGCACAAGAATACAAGAAAATACAAGAACAATGGTTCAAAATAAATGCATTGTATAATTTGCAGGACTTGTCCTTTTATTGTCTTGCTAAACCATGCAATAAAGGTTATAACTGTCTGTAGATCCAAACCGCTGCACTGAAACACATCATCTCGTGGGTGTACTGTTTATGTAATGAAAGAATGAGAAAAATGGTATGCTGACAGCTGGGGATGAACACCATACCTCCACTACGCACAGATAATCAGAAGTACTCCCCTACCCCCCCCACAACCGATAGCCCCCGTTATCAGTGTAAAGTGTAATTGTAATAAATGCTGCCAAATGCTTTATGACGTGCACTGATTTAATATGTGTTTGCATTTTAGACAAAAAGAAGGCAGTTCACATGGCTTTTTTTTCCAGATGAACTTTTGCATGGACACTGCACTGAAATTTGGCAGGCGGCTGTGTCGTTTCTGCCTCCCATTCTCTTCAATGGGAGGCAGCACTAAAGACTGCAGAGCGTCTGTGACATGAAGGGCTTTAATCCGCAATCTTCAGTGTCGACTACCCTAGAAAAGAACAGGAGACAGAAACGAGGTGGCCATCAGTGGAATGTCGGTACCCTTTCCACATCAAAATTCTGCCGTAAAAAAACACAGTGTGAACAGCCCCTGATCAGAAATAGGGAGGTAATACCTTGCCTCGACCTGATGGTTAATCTTCCACTTGTGGCTTTCCTGCTTGTATGTCTTTCCTGCTGATATGTCTGTATGTCTGTGTCTTTTTACTGTATTTAAAGGGGTTGTTTGGATAAGGCTACTTTCACATTAGCGTTTTTGCTGGATCCGGCCGGGTTCAGCAAAAAACTTCCGTTACTGATAGTACAACCATCTGCATCCGTTATGAATGGATCCGGTTGTATTATCTTTAACATAGCAATGACGGATCCATCATGAACTCCAGTGAAAGTCAAGGGACGACAGATCCATTTTCTATTGTGTCAGATTGTGTCAGAGAAAACGGATCCTGAGGTTTGCTCTCCGGTATAAGAACGGAACGGAATGCATTTTGGAGCACTCCGTTCTGTTCAGTTACGTTTTGTTCCCATTGACTATAAATGGGGACAAAACGGAAGCGTTTCTTTCCGGTATTGAGACCCTATGATGGTTCTGAATACCGGAAAATGTAAACGCTAGTGTAAAAGTAGCCAAATATTTTCCTTTTAAACAGCCTCAGAATAGTGTAAAATCGTGAAAATATATATTTGTACCGTGTTAGCCAGGAAACAGAAAAAATAATTAAAAAGTCATCCTCTCCTCAATGCTCCTCCACCACCGTCTTTGCAACGCATACTAGGTCCCCCTTGTCTCGACTTTCTGGTCTGGTCTTAGCGCATAAGAAATAGCATGATATGTCCACTCAGACTACCTGCCTTTAACCCTTTCCCAACTGCCCACTGACTATATACCTCCTATCTGCACATACCCCGTGCAGATAGCACATATATAAACGTGCAGGCAGCCCTTTAACCCTTTCACCCCCGGAGGCTTTTTGGCTATGCATTTTCGTTTTGCGCTCCCTGCCTTCAAACAGCCATAACTGTTTTATTTTTCTGTTCAAATAGCTGTATGAGGGCTTGTTTTTTGTGGGACAAGTTGTACTTTCCAACGACACCATTTAATATTGCATATGGTGTAGTGGGAAGCGGGAAACAAGTTACAAATCGGGTGAAATTGCAAAAAAAAACGCTATTCCGCTACAGTTCTACGGGTTTCTTATTTACAGCGTTCGATGTTCATTAAAACTGACCAGTTACTTTCATTCTACTGGTCAGTACGAATCCAGCGATACCTAATATGTATAGTTTTTCCTGCGTTTAGATGGTGATAAAATAATTATAAAGTTGGCCTTTTTTTTTTCCTTGTCATATCTTGACCCCTATAACTTTTTGGTATTTATGTGTACGGAGCTGTATGGGGGCTCATTTTTTGCGGTGCGATCGGAAGTTTTTATTGATACCATTTTGGGGTGTGTATGACTTTTTGATCACTTTTTATTCAATTTTTTTTTAGAAAAAAAAAAGCGTCAAAAAACAACGAATCGCCATTTGGACGCTTTTTTCCGCCACACAATTCGCCGTATTGGAATTTTTTTTTTATATTTTAAAAGTATGGGCGTTTTTCGGTCACGGTGATACCCATAATGTCTATATTTATTGTTATTTAGGTATTTATTTTTTCATTATACGGAAAGGGGGGTGATTTGAACTTTTATATATTTTTTATTTTTTATATATTTTTTAACATTTTTTTTTTTTTTTTGTGATTATTTTAAAGCTCAAATATGAGCTGATATATTGTGTTTTTTTTTTCTTTATGAGCAATCAGGGATTTACTAGATTGAGTTAAATCCCAAAATTGCTCATTTCTTATCCTGGCCTGCCATCTAGTGGCCAGAATAAGAATTGCAGTTTGAAAACTGTAATCCTCACCAGCGAGG
The DNA here is from genome assembly GCA_900303285.1 of Rhinella marina. NCBI lineage: Eukaryota > Metazoa > Chordata > Amphibia > Anura > Bufonidae > Rhinella > Rhinella marina. The sequence continues at coordinate 8,141 of ONZH01021336.1, read as the reverse complement.
ATTACAGTTTTCATATGGTGTACAGACACCCCGATTGGCCACTCGGGACGTCTGTATACCACCCGGAAGCGTAGGCTTCCGGGTTCAGACGCATCCTGATGACATGATCACGTGTGATCACAGCATCAGAAGGCCCAGGAAGACGCCGCCGATGGAGGTAACTAGCGGCAAGTCTCCACCGAACCCGCGAGCGGGCGTCACGTCCCCGCACCGCACCAGTGCCGTACATGTACGGCGCTGGTCGCGAAGGGGTTAATCTCAGTGCTATACAATGCTGGGATTAAAGCTCCTGCAATCTAGCAGGAACAGGTCGGGTCCTGGCTGTCAGACACAGCGGGGACACTGAGGAGCGCTGCACAAGCACAGGGAGGGAGAGCAGGAAGCTCCTGCCCCAGACACGTGACCGTCGGGGGTGTCTGGGGCAGGAGCAAAGCTGCAGGGTCTAAGGAGACCCTGATCAGCTTTGCATTATGTAATGCCTGTCGGCTCTGCCTGTGTGTAGTTAAGAAATAAAAAGCTATAATTTAAAAAAAAAAAGACTTTTTAATAAGAATTTGTAGTTTTCCTCAAATTAAATCTAAAAAAAGGAAAAGAAATCTCTGAAAAAATCATGCTAATATAGTCCTTAATGTCAAGTAAAAAACATCACAAAAATTATTTTGGTTGTCAAACAAAAAAGTTAGGGTCACTAAACAACTACGTGCAGAAAATAACTTTTTTAGGCCTCTTCCGTTACGTTCACATATCATAAGGATATGTGAACGGAAAAATAAAAAAGTTATGGCTCCAGGAAGAACAATGACAATGCAAAAACGGAAAAACCTCCAGTATCCTCCATCAGGGAACAGTACTATACATATTAAATGGTTAGCATGACAAGTTTGAAGGGGTTGTCCAAGTTATTTTTTTTGTCTTTTGTAGGTTTCTAACTAATCAAATACAACAGCTTTTCCATACACTTTCTGCTTCTAAACTTGCTGATTTCTGAGCTTACACTCAGGGTCATATGACCTGTGATGTCAGCTTTTCTGCCTGCTCATCTCATATCTGTGCACCAGCAAATAAGAGCCTGTACACGAGACGTCACTGTGCTGGCCACGTACCCCTGCTTTGCCAGCTCTTGCTCTCTGCTCTCTCCCTGGATTCTTTCAGATAAAACATTAACCCCTTCAGCCAGAACACACTCAAGGCTTTACAACAGTAGCTGTAGGTAATGAAGAGACACAGGATCTGCCCTCCTCATCCTGTAGACACAGAGCTGACACTGGAGGAGATCTGCAGAGTATTGCACAAGAAAGGTAAGGGGAAGTTCCTGTGTGTATCAGCAGTGTAATTGTACAGCTGGGACTTGTAGTCCTACACATACAACATGCTGCTGAGTATTCCAGCAGACATGTCACTCAGGGCAGACTTATCCACTTCCTTTGCAGAGCAGGGGGGGGCAGATATTGTTATTACTGCAGGTAAACAAAGAGCCAGAAGAGAACCAGGGAAATGAGGAAATATAGATTTTTTTTCCTAAAACTTGCTTAACTTTGTTATATATTGCTGCCCATCAGATTTACAGTACTATATTTTTTTTTCATAACTCGGACAACCCCTTTAACTGTAAGGCTAAGCCGCTAAACCCAAATGAGCAGAGCTGTTACCATACTTTCACTGAACTGTGGCTGAAATAGTCTAAGCCCATAAAGTTATTTCAGTAGAAATCCTGCGTTCCCTAGAAATTTGGTGGTCAATTTGTTCCTTGCACATCAGTGCAACCTGGAGTCCAGATGACTGCCTTGGCTAGATGCTGTATTATTGGTAAGTAAATGCTGTAAAGTTCATGTTTAAAGGGAATCTTTCATCTGTTTTTCACCTATATAACTAACAGCACTTCCCCACAGAAGTGCCCAGCTGAAAGTGAAACTAAAAACTGCTTTCTCTCCCCACTTGATTTCTAACAGCTATGTCTTCTGATACACTGGATATGATGCTGTGATTTGGTATCTTTTGAAAGCTTGGAATGTCAGCTTTCAAAGAAGGTCAGAAGAATTTTTCTATTTCGTACCAATCCCAAGATATGAGCAGCTAAAACAGCCCACCCCTCTTCAGTCTGGTTTGCACAGCAGCAGATCTGGACACTTGGGAGCTGTTTACCAGCAGAATAAAAGTGCTTTTCCTGGACATGTAATACAGACACACAGTGCACACAGGTATGTCTGGATGTGTCTGCAATCTTCTGTGGGGCAGTTCTCTTTGTTATATTGGTGAAAATCAGGTGAAAGACTCTTTAAAAGATCTAACCTGCATTTCCTTTTGTTGCTATTAAGGTGCTGAATTATACGGTATGTACTTATAACTAAGGGCAGATCCATGTGCATGGAGCTTGTATAACTACGATACTATCCCTCAGAATCACACAGAGTCTGATGGAGCAGGCCACATTTGTAATGCCTTTGTACAAAATCAGATGCATTCATACAGCAGCAAAGTAAGAGGTCATATGGGCGCCATATTATGGAGTTATAAAAGTCAGAGGTTAGAAGAAGCTGTAACATGGTCATGTCCATGAGCTTATGATGAAAACTTTGCAGATCCCGTATGGTTTGTTAGTATTATTGGCAGGAAAAATACATTACCAATGTAGGTGAAGTGTAATAGGTATAGTTACCACTAGGTGGCACTATTTACCTAATGTAAATTGGCATCAGTGTAATTGTTACAGACTGATCTATGTCTCTGTAGGTCTGTGTATGACTGATGCACTATAAGGATTTGTTGCTACACTATAAAAGTAATACAATCATGACATTTACTAAATAAATGTCAATTACATTCTGTTTACCTGTGCCCTAAAAGAGAGAATATTACCAATTTAAAAATGTTTACTGGGGAAAAGACAAATGTCACTGTTAAGTTTGGCCAAGCAGCCTATATTAAGGTTCATATTCCTGGATAAATGGCATATTAATATTTCCCTGTGCTGTGCTGATACTGGCCTATGTATATATATCAAGAGTAAATATTTGAAGTGCTATGCTGTACCATATTCACCGGGGAAGTATTACAAATTGCAGTTGTGAGAAGGCAAAGCTAAAATTCTATGGAAGATACTCAGAATCTAAACTTGTGTCTTCTTCCTTCACTGTCGGGAGGCTTGTAGGTACGGGAGTCTACATACAGTGATATAAAAGAAAGGAAATATTCTCCACCACTGAGATTGTCCACATTAAGTTCATTGCTGTACATGCAGTTCCCCTGCTGAAAGTTGATTCATTTCCTAACACTGAAGTATTAATCACTGACCACTGTAAAAAGTGTGAAAAAAATCACATTTTGGTCAATTGTCATTGGAAACAGTCAATAAGCAATCTCTGACATTTTAGCTGAGCTCCTATAATGCAGTGGGACATGTATCAGTGGGACATGTAGGGGGTGATTGTTAAAATTTTTGGTGCAATTGCTGTTTTCCAACAAAAATTGTGGCTTTTTACATTTTTACCAAGTGGGCAGGGCATAATCAGTAGGAGGTGGGCCATGGGCAGGATTCTTGTGGCCTGACTCATTCAGCAACATGTATACCAGAAAACTGGTACATATTAGACTAAAAATGTACGCCGGCTTCCTTGTTAGTGTAGATTGTCCAGTGCGCCGAGGTCCCAATGATGTGGAGGAATCACAGTGGGGAAAAAAAAGTATTTAGTCAGCCACCAATTGTGCAAGTTCTCCCACTTAAAAAGATGAGAGAGGCCTGAAATTGACATCATGGGTAGACCTCAACTATGAGAGACAAAATGAGAAAACAAATCCAGAAAATCACATTGTCTGATTTTTAAAGAATTTATTTGCAAATTATGGAAAATAAGTATTTGGTCAATAACAAATGTTCATCTCAATACTTTGTTATATATCCTTTGTTGGCAATGACAGAGGTCAAACGTTTTCTGTAAGTCTTCATAAGGTTGGCACACACTGTTGCTCCTCTAGAGCAGTGATGTTTTGGGGCTGTCACTGGGCAACATGGACTTTCAACTCTCTCCAAAGGTTTTCTATGGGGTTGAGATCTGGAGACTGGCTAGGCCACTCCAGGACCTGGAAATGCTTCCTACGAAGCCACTCCTTCGTTGCCCTGACGGTGTGCTTGGGATCATTGTCATGCTGAAAGACCCAGCCACGTTTCATCTTCAATACCCTTGCTGATGGAAGGAGGTTTGCACTCAAAATCTCACAATACATGGCCCCATTCATTATTTCATGTACACGGATCAGTCGTCCTGGTCCCCCCATGCTTCACAGTAGGTACGGTGTTCAACTCAGTATTCACTCTCCTCCAGACACGACAAGTTGTGTTTCTACCAAACAGTTCTACTTTGGTTTCATCTGACCATATGACCTTCTCCCAGTACTCTTCTGGAACATCCAAATGCTCTCTGACAAACTTCAGACCGGCCCGGATATATACTGGCTTAAGCAGGGGGACACGTCTGGCACTGCAGGATCTGAGTCCCTGGCGGCGTAGTGTGTTACTGAAGGTAGCCTTTGTTACGTTGGTCCCAGCTTTCTGCAGGTCATTCACTTGGTCCCCCCGTGTGGTTCTGGGATTTTTGCTCACAGTTCTTGTGATCATTTTGAACCCATGGGGATTGGAGCCCCGATCGAGGGAGATTATCAGTGATCTTGATTTCTTCACACCAAGCTTCTTGCCTATTGCAGATTCAGTCTTCCCAGCCTGGTGCAGGTCTACAATTTTGTTTCTGGTGTCCTTCGACAGCTCTTTGGTCTTCACCATAGTGGAGTTTGGAGTGTGACTGTTTGAGGTTGTGGACAGGTGTCTTTTATACTGATGCCATTACTACAGGTAATGAGTGGAGGACAGAGGAGCCTCTAAAAGAAGAAGTTATAGGTCTGTGAGAGCCAGGAATCTTGCTTGTTTGTAGGTGACCAAATACTTATTTTCCACCATAATTTGCAAATAAATTCTTTAAAAATCAGACAATTTGATTTTCTGGATTTGTTTTCTCATTTTGTCTCTCAATAGTTGAGGTCTACCTATGATGTGAATTACAGGCCTCTCTCATCTTTTTAAGTGGGAGAACTTGCACAATTGGTGGCTTACTGAATACTTTTTTCCCCACTGTACCTCATAATAATTCTAGGGTTTGCTATTAAGACTGGCAAAAAAACTGTGGCAATCTTAGTACATCCTCACATGGTTTTAATTACATCAGTTAACACCAGGGGGCATGTATCATGATGAGACTATTTGAAGACACTTTTGCTTTTTGAGATGAAGAATGATGTGCCAAACTAATTAAAAGCCACACATTTTTTGTGAAATTTGGTACATGCACATGAGCGTGTGTGCCCCCTGCCCAGACACAGACACAGACACTGGCCCCGTGCACTCTGGAGTGGTGCGGATCTGAAGCACAAAAAACGCTTCCGTGGGATTTTGGTCCATGCCTCCGCACCACAAAAAATAGAACACGTCTGATTTTTTTGTGGTGAGGCCCATCTCTTGCGGATCGCGAACCCATTTAAATCAATGGGCCTGTATACGCAAACGGCATGCACATAGCCGGTACTCGTGCATTGCAGACTGCTATTTGCATTCTGCAATATGGGCACGGGGCACACATGCTCATGTGCATGAGCCCTTATACTGTCTCAAAATGTTTCTGCATTTTTCATACCCCTCAAGTTGAGTGATTCTGTGATTTTGTGACTGTTTTAAAAAAGTCACAGTGATAAATCTAGTGAAGCTAATTAACATGCCAAACCATACTCTCTTTTATACCACGTTTCAAAAGTGGAATAAAAAAAATAGGCAAAAAGGCACAAATTCTGATGCTGTACAGCACTTGCACTAGAATATGCAAGCTTTGTACATCCTAAGATCTTGATGCCTTCCCCTCCTAGTGTGAATCTTATACAGATGTAACAATCCATATCTTGATAATGCTCCATTCACACGTCCGCAGAATGTGTCCGCATCCGTTCCGCAAAATAGCGGAACGGGTGCGGACCCATTCGTTTTCAATGGGACCGCAAAAGATGCGGACGGCACACTGTGTGCCGTCCGCATCCGCACTTCCGGTCCGCGGCCCTGCAAAAAAATAGAACATGTCCTATTCTTGTACGGATCCACGGACAAGAAAAGGCATTTATATTATAAAGCCGGCCATGTGCGGTCCGCAAAATGCGGAACGCACATGGCCGGTGTCTGTGTTTTGCGGATCCGCAATTTGCGGACCGCAAAACACACACAGACGTGTGAATGTACCCTTAAAGGGGTTGTCTCATCTCGCTGTTACTAGGCGAGATGAGACACCGTTTCCGACCACCTCCCGGCCGGGAAACAGCAGAGCGCTCCGACGCTCTGCTGTTTCTGTAGCTCTCATTGCCGTGCATGAACGCTACAGAAACAGTGTAGCACAGAAAGCTATGGTGTTTCTGGGTTAGGGAGACTAGGCGTGTTACTAGGCGAGATGAGACAACCCCTTTAATGCGTGATATGCGTAATATGAACAATGGCATGAAACTTTTAATTGCCTTCTTCAATGGCTTTCAAATGCATTTGTGACGTGATATCACACTCAGGTTTGGAACTGCTACATCTGTACTTCCTGGAAGGCGAGGTCTTTGACAGCATTTAGCAAAACACTGGGGGATTTATATGAAGTCTGTGGATTTGTGAATGCAGCTCTGGACTGTAAAGGCTGTATTACATTAACAGACTTTGCAGGCGATTGTGGGGAAGCATTACATGCAGAGATCTCCTCTGTATGCAGAGGAGCGATCGCTAATGTCCTCACTCATCCCCATACTGACTAGTTGTTTGCCGGCAGCAGATCATGATTAGACAGTATGATCTGCCGTCGGCAAACAATGATTTTTAAGCCTGCTTAAAAATTAGAATTTCCAATGAACGAGCATTGGTTTGTCCAACAGGTAATCGGCGGCAGTTAGAGATGAGCGAATCATTAAAAAAATTATTCGCCGAACATTCGCCGAACTTTTCTAAAATTCGTATGTTCGATGAATAGATTTGTTGTATTTGCGTACAAAATATACGTTATTATGTGCTATTAGCGAACATTCGCTTACTAAATAATGAACGTTTATTTACAAAATGTACGCAACTTCTTAGAAGACGTACGCATGAGCGTACAAATAGCTTACGAATCTCAGCGTACTATTGTCTAAGCGATTACGTAATATGCAGGCACGTACGAGGAGAGGCCGCGGCGTGCACTCCTCAAAGGCAGAGCGAATATTCGAGACATATATATGGTAAAGTGCAAATACATTATTATAGGTATAATATAAAAATTTTAAATATCACCTACCTAGTATGCTCACGGACACGTTTAAGTCTCTATTCTTCTGACGCTCGTCATAGAACTGGAGCAGAGTCCCAAACTCAGTCGCAATTTGTAATCCACATAGGTAAAATTGTAATCCAAATGGGTAAAAAAAAAGCAGCAAAGGTTCCTTAAAAAACCCTCTTTCAAGGGGCTCCCCAAATAACCTGAAAAGGGGGAAAAAGGGATGAGGCGCACGAATGCGCAACTTAATTTCCTGAATTGCCTCGTCATCCTCCCGCGCTGGAGAAAGGGCGGAACTACCAGGGAGGAGTCTGACGCTGATGAATCGTACGCAACGTCGGTGGAATTGAATTCGTACGCAACAGCGTATAGAGTAACTAAATTATACGTAGAATAGCATATAATTTATAGGACACACTACGTAGCGAATGCGTACAAAAGCAAAGCGAATCACCTAATATTCGGATTCGCTTCGCAGCTAAAAAATCCCAAGATTCGATACGAATCTACAAAGCGGCGAATAGATTCGCTCATCTCTAGCGGCAGTCCTACACTGCTAGATCATTACTAACGAGCGTTCCACGAACACTCATTAGGAATGATCTGGCTGACTAGCGGCCAGTCTAATACAGCCTTTACTCAGGCAATTATGGGGTTATGTACATACCTGATTGCGGATGCAAATAGGGGAGTCATGGTGTCATGAAGCCTCTATTTGCATGTGCAAGTGGTGATTATGTGTAAACTTACCTGGTATTAGGTGGAGTGGAGCGAGCACTTTCCTCGAGGAGAAGAGGCGAGTCTTGATTGGAGAAGTCTCTGAAGATC